>QXDR01000365.1:0-95089 GCA_003717165.1 Protomyces inundatus | reverse complement strand
GGGGCATTATATCACAACAAAGAATGTGGATTCTAGTGGTCGCGCCTTTGCTATAAGTACTTGCCTCATTTTAGTCTTCATCGCCGAGACAGCTGCGGGACAATTCTCGCAACTACTCGCTTGCCTTTCGGCAGACCAATGCTTGAAGAAATGCGGAGAAACGAAAATGAATCAAAGTCAGCATAAAGTTTAGGTCACTGTGGGCAGTTGCAGTGGCAGAGGACTTGGCTGCTGCCAGAACTGCCGCGACCAATTCCAACATCACTTCCAGGCTCTTCCCTCACAGTCGCACAGACCATCGGCTTGCTGCAAGGTCCTTCGACGGTGGGTGCTAATGCTTGCAATTCTAGATCAAACTGGCCGAAGACATGTCAGTCACACTCTCAGACTTAACATTGACAAGTGCAAAATGCGAATGCACCTGTATTCGATGGTTGACAATACTGTATTCTTTGGCAAGAGTTTGCATATACGCATTTCCGACCCATGCAGCTCGCTGGAATTCCAATGCCGACAGAGCTCAGTGCTTGACAAGGGGTCTCAGCGCCTGTTACGAAGAGAGCCGATTGTAGCAGCAGCTGGAGCTGAATCAGAAATTTCAAGGTGGTGGAGCATTCTGGCCGCCTATTTGTGGTGAAGGGCAGTAGCATTTGTCAATGCAGAGCTTGCTGTGAAAATTGCACGAGATGATCTATGCCAGTTAGCGATGGTCATGTGTGGGCTGACTTGCAGTTGTTGTCGACCTTCCTTGCTCTTACAGCTGAGTTGCAATAGAAGATTGGGAGGAGAAAATGGCTATGCCCCCAATTTAAGCTCAATCGCACATCATTTGATTACTAATGATGGCAAACGATTTCTGATCACTCGTGTATAACTTGTGTTGCAATTACTGTATTGCTTATCAAGCCAGAATCGTCATAGGAATGTGGATTATCTGTCAGAGTTACAACAATCGTTCCGGTAAGTCCCGTTGCCAAATGGACTTTTGATTGGCGTAGACGAAAACAAAATACGGATGGATAGCTATGACACATGACGACATGTGACAATAGAAGTTACCGCAGATCCACGTGTAGATTGATGATGTACACAGTGACGGCATTTTTCAATGGAGAACTCTGCCGCGGAGCCTAGCCTTGGGTCAATGCTGAACTGGAGCGAAAGCTTCTTCGCCTATAGCTACCGGCGACACAGTACCTATCAAAGAACTTCAGATATACCTGTAGAATGTCTGCAGAAACTGTGTTTCTTCCATGCGAGCACGATCCATGGTCAAAGGGCCCTTTACCCCGGTCAGGGATCCGCTGGTTGTGCGGTTCACATGCCCACTTGATCTTATTGTGAAGTATCTTTGGTGAGGTGAAATAGCAGACCGCGACCCGGGTATAAAAGATGTCGGTCATGACTTGTCAAAAAACCCACTTCAAAGAAAATAACAGGTGCAGTGACATGTTTCGTGATCCCCTTCGACCTGTGCAAATAATCGTGGTGGGTCAATCATTCCCTTAGGAGCCGCAGAATCTAGACACACAGGGCCCTTCATGTGGAGGATTACAAGGACACTAAACAAGGCAGCGTGCGATCAAGTTGGCGAAGAATGTGAATTCTAGTGGTCGCGCCTTTGCTACAAGTACTTGCCTCATTTTAGTCTTCATCGCCGAGACAGCTGCGGGACAATTCTCGCAACTACTGGCTTGCCTTTGGGCATACCAATGGTTGAAGAAACCCCTGACCATGTAGAGAGACAGAAATGAATCAAATTCAGCATAAAGTATAAGCTACTGTGGGCAGCTGCAGTGGCAGAGGACTTGACTGCTGCCAATACTGCCGCGACCAATTCCGAGATCACTCCCAGGCTCTTCACTCACAGTCGCACAGACCATCGGCTTGCTGCAAGGCCCTTCGAGAGAACAAAATGCGTTGTCGTCGCAGGCCAGTTTCGACATGCCCGTCATTTTCACTCCGCTGCAAGCGACTGATGTCCTGAATGACTGCGCGTTTGCGTTCAATGCGAAGAGGCTGAGAGAGAATGCAAAGAGACAGAGTGGGTTCTGGTGGAAGGTGGCGAAGAGCTGCATGGTGTACTAGAGCGTAGAAATGGAAGTAGATACAATGTAAACGTCGTTGTTCAAAAGATAATTCTTGACTTTCGTGCTGAATTTGGATCGAGCAGACAGACGCTTCTTATACAGCTCATCCACCTGCTGGCTCGCAATGCCATTTATTTGTTTGCCAATCTGTCGGCAAACTCGGCGTCAGGCGTGTTTAGTTGATTGCGATGAGCTCAGCGCGAGATGACAATCTCGGGAATTCCGCAAATTAAGATGATACAGTTGAATAAAGAAAGTGCATGGACATTGCCCGAATGTAGTCGATAAATTGATGCTTTGCGTGCAGCTTCCTGCATCTGAGCTGAAGCTGAAATTCGGCCAGTCTCAATCCGCCTCTGCATCGAGATCGAGATCCTCCTCTGCCAACGGCACTGTCAGAACAGCGGCCACTTCACCCAGCTGTGCAAGTTGCTTGCCACTCTCATGCAGACTTGAAAAGACCAAGACTTGTCCACCTGCTTCCCTAACTTGTGCCACAAGCGCTGTATAATGCTGCCGGACACCCACCGTACTCGCCCGAAAGAGCGTATCTGTTAGCAACAAGGTACCCACCGCACCGGCTTCCGCTGCTTTTGCCACTTCCTTTGGACCATACCATGCGCGATCCGGGTCTTGCGAAAGCATCGTGTAGAACTTTTCGAGCGCCCTTGTTTCTTCTGCATATTTCGTCTCGCTCAATTGTTTCATTACGCCTGGTTCTTTGAGTGCTTCAGCCAAACTGAAGAGATGACCGGCGCTGCAATGTGCTTGAATGAATTGTGGTTTGAAACGAAGGATATCGCGGCGGTCTTGCATCGTGGCGGCATGGAGGATATGTTTGAGGAGGCCCTCGGCCGTGAACCCTGGACTCGCGAGCAAAATGGCCTTGAGTCCACGCCGCGTACCTGTGACGCCTTCATCATTCACAGGCGCTTCCTCAAATGCATCAAAGAAGAACCGCTTGACGGCTTCATAGACAGCCTCGTAGAATCGACCGAGCGACTTGTCATGCGCAGCACTACTACCGCGTGTCTTGCGTGGAATGGCCATCTCGATGCGGACTTTGAGCAGCGTCATGTGGTCCGTCAAGAGACAGACGTGGGCAAGACCCGGTTGCAAGACGACGGCGCCGACTTGCGCTGCTGCACCGGGGTCACAGGCTTGCGCCACGCGTTCCAAAGCGGGTGCATCCCAGCATGCTTTTTCCAAGGTGAAGTTGCGGAAGAGGGAGAGGTCGAGTGTATGATGGGCGCCACGCTTGACGTATGGATTTTCTTCACAGACGGTGCCGGCGATGTGGAGGGTGGCGGCGTCGGTGTCAAAGTCGAGTTTGAGGACGGAGAGGGTCAAGGTGGTTTTGACTTTTTTGGAGGTCGTGGAACCGGTCGCTGACTCGGTCGTGACGCGACGGAGGGTCGTTGCCTTGACTAGGCCGTGTCAGTAATCTTATCAGAGCGTCAGCAAGAGAGCGAGGTACGTTGGTCGCCTGGCAGGATGAGGTTATAGGCGTGCCACATGTCTTCGGGCTCTTCTGGATAGAGCGTCATGGAGCCTGCACCATCCTTCTCGATGTGTTTGCGGATGAGCTTCATAGCAGCTTGGCAAGAGTATAGCTTTGCGTGTCGCGTCGGTGTACAAGTAAAGCAACTTCAGGCAGGTGACGTCGTCGATGTCGCGGGCTGACAAGTCAAGTCTGTGAAGAGAATCAAGAAGAGAAGCAAAAGGAGCACGCATTCTATATAGAAGGGTGCTATGCCGGCATCTCAGAAGAGAGCTCAAGATGTTCCATGGAAGAGAGCATCGAGAATGGTTATATGCAAAGAGATGGATCTGAAAAGACCACCGAGGAGGGACCCGCAGCAGTCAATCAGCATCAAACTTCATGAAAGCGCTATCGAGAGAGCAGGAGTCTTGAAGACTATCAACCACTCTACTCGTCATCAGCCATCAACGAGGTAGCGATACGGTCCAAATCACGCTGACCTTGCTCGGTGATCTTGCGTCCGCCATTGTCAGACTGCTCCAAGACACCCAACTTCTCCAAAGACTGAACAACCTTGCGCTGAACACTGCCGCTGCAGTCGCGGTGGTGCGAGGGACGGTTGCCACGGTTGATGGCGGTACCGTGAAGCTTCTTCAAGGCACCGACACCGACGTTCTTGCGCAGATAGATGTGTCTCGCGACAGCTGCTGCACGCACATAGTACCTAAAAAAAAAGAAGTATAAGCCATCATGCTTTGTAGATGCAGGGCACGCTTATTTACCAGTCCGGGTTGTAAGGAGCGAGTTCCTTTGCAGTACCAGTCTTGACGGTGTCGACCCAGGTGGGGACCTCGAGCTTTCCGGAACGCTTGAGGAAGGCTGCGTAGGCGTTGATGAATGTGTCGGGCTTGACGTCGCGAACGGTAGTACCTCCTGCCATGGCTGTTGATTTGCTGGGTTGCTGTCGCCTGACTCGGTCTCTTGTTCTCTCTGTATGGCGTGTTGCCGGACTCGCGCGGAATTCAGAAGCAGAAAAAGAAGTGTGTTGATTGCAAAATGGAGAAAAGCAGTCATGCGAATCGTCAGAATAAAAGAAACAGTCACAATAATTACGATAACAGGAATGATGGTAAAAGAGTTGACAGACACTAGAAGAGAAGGGACAAGAAGGAGACACAGCCAAGTGCAAGCATAGGCACTGCCACGTCCATAGCACCCGAGACAGACGACACCCGAGGCACCGAAGGCATGCCCGCCGCCGTCGTGTTGCCATTCGTCACGATCGGTGCCACCCCTGCCGCCGTGGCTGTCCTCGTACCACCCGCCGTCGCCGTTGCTTGTGCTTGACCACCGGCACTGCCCGCGGCAAGAATCGTAAAGAGGTTCGATTGAGCGAGGATCTGCTGCGAGTTACTACCGCGCGGCACCAAGTTGATTTGCCATCCCGTGCCTTGCTCGAGAAAGTTGCTATCGATACTCAACGCGCCTGCCGAGACGGCGACATCCGCCTTGAGTCGCACCACCGAGTTTGGGTAGCGTGAAAAGTTGACAAGGTAGACGTCGACGATTTCAGGGTCGGTGGAGACGGACGTCCAGGTAACGGTCGTGCCCGTGCCGCCGACCGTCCAGACAGATTGTTGATTGGGTGCCGTGACTTGGATCGCGCTGACGGCTGCAAAGAAGAACGCGACGAGCGCGGTGAAGAAGAAAGGACCCTGCATGATGCTTCTGAGCGTCTATGGATGACTTGTGCTACCTAGGTAGATAGAGATGCTGGTGTGCGGGTAACGACTGTCGAGCTGCTTGAGACTTGATGCAGGAAAGCTAGACAAGACCTCGAGAGGACAAGGTGTCAGGTTGGAAGAGAGTAGAGCGAGAAAGAGGGGGGAGCCGTTGAGTACATGTATGCAACACAGGGGTAGACAGGCGCGTCTCCCTTTCCCTGTACCCTCTCTGATCACGCTTAGCCTAGCACCTCGCACATGGCTGTGTCATAGCCTGCATGCTATTCCTGGATCACCTCGTTGACTGTCCGAGCTCTGCCATCATAGCATCGACACTGCGCTAGCTATGAGTCCTAGGACAGGCTGCAGGACAGAGGGTGCGCGCGGTATGACGCGAGGTTGTCAAGTTGATTGCAAGGTGGCACAGCCTGTCAACAACCAAAACAACAAATTTAGAATTGCGGATGCCCACTGCCGGAAGAAATATTTAAAGGAGAACACGCGCGACTTGTTCAGATGAAACAGCTATAGGTCAATTGCCATGGCATCAGGTACTTTCTACATGTGAATCTCTAAGCTTGCTCAATGGATCAGACACAACCACATTCAGAGATTTCGAAGTCTTTCAGCTGATAGCTTCTAAGCCATGTGTAGACTAGTATTTTGTCCATGCTCGCGATCGGACCGATCTATCCCTCAAGCGCGGCGATCGCTCATTGCGCATGCGAGCATCAGATGACGTCCATTTTTAAGTGCCAACCTGAACCTTGGAAATGTTCCGCAGCCATCGGTATCACTCGTAACTTTGTAAGCCCGCTGACTACACATCATAGCTACTGCCTGAATACAAGACACGATTCTACAGGCTACAGATAGTACCCAATTGGCCCAGTAGAGTAGATTGTCCAGCGTATCCTGCCATTGACTGATTGTATAGGAGGGCACACGCCATTGACTGATTGTATAGGAGAGCACGCGCCAATCGCGACTGCACTCGATCGGCGACGCAGCATGTGCATTGACAGACATCTCCATCATGCTACTGTGGATCGTTGATCGGCGCGACGCGTTGTACAGCTGGCCAGTACAAGGTTTATTTTCATCAGTCTAGCAAGTAGCAATACAGTACACGCTTCATCAGGAGCAATCGCAAAAAAACAGAGCACATCCATCTCGACCCAGTCATCACCCACATCTTGACTCTTGTTGCGATGCGCCAGGGCATCAATAGCCAACGCGCATAACCTCTTCACCAGAACGCGCTCGCATGGGCCCTTCATACACGGCAAACAAAAACGCCGCCATCAGCACAAGTAAAAACTTGAACCACACACTCAACAACCAAACCGCCCGCGTCGCACGTTCAAACGCTTGACCACGGAAATAGTCAAGCGGAGGCAACCAAAAAGCTTGCAAGTCTTGAAAAGCAGGTGCCGTCTGTGGACGACGCAGGCTACCACGACTGACTGTTCCTCTCGTGGATGTTTGCGATGAGAGCGTTGAAGGTCTTGACTTGTTCGAAGTGGCGTTGACAGAGGGAACATCATCCACGGCGCTGAGTTCAGCCCAAAGCGACGTGACACGTCGATGTTGCTGAGTGGCAGGTTGCGAAGCGCGTGGCGAAGGGTTATAGAGACACAAGCTTGGTTCTGTATCCGTGTAGGTCGTTGCTGGCGGACTCGGTGGCATATCCATCCGTTCTGGCTCCAAATGCTGCTGACGCGGCGAGATGGGCTGGTTCGGAGGCTGCTGCAGCTGTGAAGGGGGACTCGTGAATAGACGACGCATGGCGACCGGGTCGCTCAACGAGAGACGACGTGTGCCACGACGCGGTAAACTGCCGTGGTGACTGTGTGATCCACTTGAAGCGAGACTGGCAAGGACTTCCTGCGTCAAGGCATGCCCATCCAGACTACCCGGTCGACTTGCACAAAACTGACTGTCGGCAGACAATGGCGACGACGACTCAGCAGCCCGTTGCTGTTGCTGATCTTGCTCTTCCTGCATACGATCGAGCGCACTCGACAATTCAAGCAAGTACCGTTGCTGTCCCTCGACCGTCAACTCGAGCGTCTTTTTGGCCAGTAATTCCTCGGCAAGGGCAGCATTGCGTCGTTTCAGGAAGAGTGCGTCTTGCTCAGTGCGTTTGGCACGAGCGACAGCCGTATCACGTTCACGCGCAAGCGCGGCGAGATCGCCCTGCAGGCGTGTCATTTGCGCAGCTTGTTCACTCTCGGTTTTGGAAGCACCGAGTCGCGCGTCGACGAGTTGCGTGCGGAACGCGGCACGTTCACGGCGATGTGCTTCGGTTTGATCGGCGACGGCGGTCGTCCTAGCAAGGTTAGTTTCTAGCCATGCAAGTCGTGAAGCGAACCAGTTGCGGAGTTCATGCTGGAGATGTGCCACTTCATCCTGCTCGCGTCGCAAAAGGGCTTTGTGCTTCCTCTCGGACTGCGTCAGATCGCGCGTCAGAAGCGCCACTTGTGACAAGAGTTCTCTGCGACGTGTTAGTTCTTGTCTCACCATAGTGATGCAAAGCCTACTCATTCTGTCGTTCAAGCATGGCAATCCATCGCTCTTCGTCAGCCGCCCGTTTCCCTTGCACGGAGCGCATGCGCAGGGACGCCATCGACTTGCGCGCACGCAGGCTTGATTGACTGTTTCGGACACGAAGCTGACTAGAACGTGCTGAAGGACTGCTGCTGTTGGTGGTGGCTGTATCAACACGACCGATCGTCACAGAGGGCTTTGCTACAACGGCTGTGTTGTCGTCAGAGAGCCAGTCTGCCTCGTCTTGATGAGCAATGACGGCGTGAACGCGCGGACTTGCGCGCGAATGAGGACGTAGTCGCTGGTGTGCCAGGGGTGTCGTTGAATCTGCTGCTTTGAGTCGACGGTCCTGGTGAAAGGGTGAAGCTTGATTGCCCTTGAGCGATGCCTGAAGCGGCGCGTGGGTGCTAGCCATGGCAAGAAACGAGTGACTTGTGCCCGAGGGGACGAGGCGGAGAGGCTGTGGTGTTGGGGAGAAGTCTCTGGTGGTGTGTTGTGTTTATGTTTTGGACGACGCTTGGTTGTATCGGGTCGTACAGTGCTCGTGGTCGATGAGTCACCAAGACTGTACTCTGTAGCAGCTCGATTAAGTCAAGGTGAGTGCCCACTGCCCAGTCAAGAGTCGAGAGTCAAGAGTCAAGAAGGCGTCTCCGACTTTCCGGAGGTACCGCAGCTTGAAGCGCAGCAGCCAGTGCTACCTGCCTCGCTAGTAGCTAGTATCGAGTCTCTCGAGCTGGTTGTTTTGATGTGATGAATGCTGGCGCGCGCTTCCCGATTTGAATTTCCTCTCCGTCTGGCGCGCGATTCTAAATTTGAATCTCTGCCTGGGTAAATTTACCTGGACAGGGATTGTTCCGAGTGAGTGGGATCCGCCCGCAATGATGATCACATGCAAATCCATGGCCATGGCGCCACAGTCTCGACCACAACTACTTGAGCGCCATTCGCTCGCTTTTGCGCATTGTCTGCAAAGAGAGCAGTCTGTTCGCGAGCCGCAAAGCTATCAAAGGCGTCAAAAGCTGATCATGCTTCTGATCGATCGCCGGCCATGCTGCTCATGAGCTGTCCGTTAGTGTGACAAAGCAAGCGTTGCGATCCTCTTATCTAGAGCCAAATCATCCTCTTTTATGGAACTCATCGTCACTCGCCCGATAAAATCGCGGGACTCGGTCGTGTCGCATGCTTTTGGGAAGGTGACTACGCTTACCATCAAACTTTCTGTCAGGCCGGGTTGGCCTTTTGCGGAGTTGTCTTGCTGCAAGATAAATGCAGAACTGGCCACGTCAGTGAGACCAGTCCTGCGTCTTGGAATATCGCCGGCTTATTAAGGATATCGTGGCCCCCTGGTATCTGAACAGCTGTGAAGACGATATTGCACACCACAACTGACCGACTTTGCATCTGCTGGAATGGGAAGGGAGAGCCTCCTTCTTTTGCGACAAGACAAAATGCTGCACGCAGACTGAATGTGAAGAGAGAACCTGCATAAACGCATGATCTGCGCTTCGTCACAAGTTGACGCCGAGCGCCAACCATCTCGTTCTCTCACAAAGAGTGCACAGTGCGTTGTCTGAAGGCTGTACTCCTGACAGTGTTGCGGCAACAAGATTATACGACACGGAGTTATATCACAGCTCTTCTTACTACATTGACGGCTGGTCAAGCCGGCCATCGACCTCCGATGCGGGTTGTTAGGCATCTAGAATCAGATAGGCCGATCGACCCATGACCAAGGGCCTATAAAAGGAGCCGCAATCTCTCTTATTGACCATCAACCCACCTTATCACAGTCAACATGACAGCCGCTCAGCAAATGATTCTTGCAGCCTTTTGCCTTCTTCTTGGACTGGCTCAGGCGCGTGATTGCAGGAGTCTCTCAATTGGCTCATACAATGACATCCAATTTGCGCGTGATAAGCTTGTGCAAGCAGCGGGCTCCAATGATGATACGAAGCTGATGCAGACGTGCTTCACAAAATGTAAAGAAGCGCTTAAAGGATTCTGTGACTCTGAAGCACTGTCTGGTCCCCTAGCTCATGCCATCGAACACTACAACGCATCGCCAGATCCATGTGCTGTGCAACCAAAGGCCGGCGTGTGTCTCTACTTGAATGGAGTTTCGTTCGATGGCCTTCGATGCGGATGTCCCATGGCAATCCTCTTACCTCCGCTATTTCGAGACAGCCCTCCAACCGCCAAGGGTTCGACGTCCCAGGTTGATTGCAAGTTTCTTACGCTCACCCAGCGCGTGAATCAATTTTTCAAGGAAGACGGATTCTCAGTCCAACCCACAGACTTGGACGATGCAAATGAAAAGGTAGGAATTTGACTTCACCCCAATCACAGTTCACTTGGCTAACACAGTCTCTTCAGATTTCTTGCGACAAATCGGCCGAGCAACAGTGTCAAGAAGTCTCAGGCGTCTTGTTTGATTAAAAACGATAGTTATTTAAGCAATAACGAGATCAGCGTAAGTGAATTATGTGAATACTAAACAAATATTGGCTGAACTTCTGCTCTGCTTGCTAGTTTTACCCGCGACCGGACGAGTCTTCCAATAACTCTTCGGATCACCCGCAGCTGCCCTACGAAAAGATTTATTACATGACCAAGCGTGATGATGGGTGAGTGCGCGCGACGTGGACACTGCGCGAGCGCGCGTTTGGCGCACGTGAAAATCGGCACTTTTGCCATATCTAGGTTAGGAATTCTAAATACCAATCAAGTACGCTCATTTGGCCGCAACAAGGAAGATAAGCTAAAGCACAGCTCTTCTATACGAGCGGACAGCGGCATTGCCTGGAGCTGCGAAAATATTTCACGTTGCAACTGAACAGGTTTTCATTGATTGAGCCTCTTACAGCCGCGAAGATCATTTGGCGCGAGAACGTCAAAATTCATCCACCTAGCTAAAACCCAATGCATATTAACATAAGATTACGCTCATCCTATCATTGGCGACACGCATACCACACGTTGTCAGAAGGTAGAAAATCCCATATAGATGAACCCACTGATGTCACTGAATATCGGTGGCCTTCCGGCAGATGCAGTGATTTCTGTGCTTGACTCTCTTCAGGAACCAAATCTGCTGCTGCGTTCACAGAATATGGGGATGTTCCATGGGTCAGACCCACGATACGGGCTTCGACTTGCGAGAGCAAGGTTGCGCTGAATTTTATCTACTTCCATAGCAAAAAATAGAATTGAAATACAGCTGTGTGTACCATATTTGACAGGAACTCAAAATCATGCTGAGAAGCATCCATTCGCAAAAGTGGCTTAAGGTGGATGTGGATGACACAACAAGAAGATCAACGTAAGCGCAACACGTTGACCCTGATCAAGTATCCGTCGAGCTTCTGCTCTGCTTGCAAACTTTACCCCTGAATGAATCATTCAATGACAGTCATTGGCTAGCTTTTCGGTTCACCCGAGTCAGCTGAGCAGCCAAACGCACCGATCCGTGGACAAAGAGCTGTAAAGGAGTTGTAAAATGAGCCATCATGCCCCACGTCCCCCACTCCCGGTCATTGACCATATCTTCCACAGCCGATACAAGGGCACAAGAGGCCACAAAAAGGGACGCAACTTCTCTCCAATCAGTCGGAGCTCTACGGCTGCGCAGGAAATGAACATCGCAATTTTGTCCCTTCTTTTGGAAATCCTTGCGGTACACGCGAGCGGACTAGAATGTAGGACTGTCTCAATTGGCTCCTACAATGACATTCACTTCACACGCGCCGAGCTTTTGAAGGTAGCCGGCGCCGACGCTGATCTGACACAAGCGTGCATCACGCAATGCAACAAAGCGTTAGATAAAACATGCAACACTGGAGGATTAGGTGGTAAATTGGCTCATGCCATTGAACATTACAAATCCTCGCCAGACTGCTGTGGCTTCGATTCAACGGCTGGTGTCTGTCTGTACCTCAATGGAGTCTCATTTGATGATGTTCAATGCGGATGCCCTATATCTCTCGTCCTGCCTCCTCTTCTTACGGAGACATCTCATACCGCCAAGAACCCCAATTCTCAGGTCAGTTGCGGCCGTATCGAGCTCCAAAACCGCCTCAACGAATTTTTCAAAGAAGATGATCTCTCAGTTCAGAAGATAGGCGTGGATGATACAGATGATAAAGTAAGTGCCAGGCAAATGATCGCCTTTCAGTCGGCTGACACAATGCTCTAGTTTGACTGCGATAGATCGGCCAAGCAACAGTGTCTGGACTTCTCGGGCGTCTTATTTGCATGAGAACGAAAGCCTTCTGCGTAGACATGAACAAATGCAATGGTCAATCTTAGCGTGAGAAGGCATTCTTGATATGGTAGATTGGTGGTTTCAACTGGCCAAGCCTGTCTCACGATTTTTTGATTATATACCAACAAAGGCGCACGATAGGAACATAACCTCGAGATGTGTTCCTTCTACTCTAGCTGCTGATGGTTGCTAAGCACTCGTACGATGTTCTTGAGAGTACAAGAGAGCCATGCTTTTCGAAACTCTAGGTCATTAGACCCAGAGCTCAATTGCAAGATTTGCAATTTCGACCACAGAGGAAGGGGACTGATGGCCACAGTGGCAAAAGAGCTGCACAGGCCCTAGGCATGATAGAGCAGTAATATGCGTGCTTGGAGTTCTCAATACGATGGTACAAAGGGGTCTCGAAAAATTGTTGCTCTCCATGCTTCATTGAACACCCTGAACAAACATCGTGGCGATGGAATTTGCGGCTTTCTTTCCAGTTTGCCTCCCCCTGAAGCTATGCATACGAATTGGCTGATTAATGCGTTTGCAACCAAGACCACCGACTTACAGCTGTGGACTATAAAATTGAGTAGAACCTCTCTTCACGTCCATCAAACAAGCGTCCATCTGGTACAACTCTATGGCTGTGACTGCGAAGCGAATGATCCTTGCAGTGTTAAGTCTCTGCCTTCTTTGGCGAATGGTGCAGGCCGAAAATCAATGCAGAAGTTTCATGGTTGGTTCATACCAAGGCATACAACTCACACGCGAGGATTTTCGAGGTGCAGGTGGCATCGACGCCGGCGGAAATCCAGCGGCAAAGTGCCGCATGCGATGTCCAGAAATGCTGAAGACAGTTTGCGACACTGGAGCACTACCTGGCCCCTTGATTCAAGCCTTTCAACACTACAAAGGCTCGCCAGATGCTTGCGCTGTCGATTCAAAGGCAGGTATGTGTCTTCTTTTGAATGGAGCTCTATTTGATGGTACTTTGTGCAGATGCCCCATGTCACTCATCTTGCCTCCGCTGTATATGGAGGGTGTTCCTTCCGCCAAGCCGCCCACATCTAGGGTCAGCTGCAACCGTAATGAACTCATTGATCGCATGCGCGAGTTCTTTAGAGAAGACGGCTTCTCAGTCTCGCCATTAGGTTTGCAGGGTAAAGAAGAAACGGTAAGTACAAGGCATCGACCCTATCACCATGCACTTGGCTGACATGGTACTCTAGCTTGATTGCACGAAGACGGCCAAGCAACTCTGTGAGGCACGCTCAGGCGTCTATTTTGAATAAGCGTTGATAGCCATCTCGGTAGATCTCAGCCTGACTCTTCAGACTAAGGGCATTCTCCAGCCCATTTGTCCAGGTGGTGACCTGTCCCTGCAGTCAGTAGCTAGCAGTAGGGTGTTCAGTTGTGTCTCACGCCTTTTCCACATCTGGTTGTCATCTCCCTAGGTCGGTCCTGGTCGTTGCACTGACTCAACCACTCAATCTTGCAGGTAAACAAACGCGCAACTGCAACAATCAACAATTGCCAGCACAGGAGGACAAGCACCTCTCCTTTTCGAGCAGCATTCTCAGAGATTATCTACTTTGCACTGTCTGAACAATCCGGGAGACTGCCAAGATGGAGCAGTCTAGTATCTCGGTCAAGTACGACAACTTCAGCCCTTCAATACCCCACTAACAAGCAGTATCCGGGTGCGGCCCTTTACCGTACGGGAGACCTCTCAGATGCAGCCTCAGGCCGAGGAACGTCAAGTCTTTGCTGAAGGAGCCTTGACGGGTCATTCCGCGACGCCGACTGCGAAAGGTCTGCGCAAGATCATTCAAGTGCTCGATGAGCGTGTGCTTGTGTTTGACCCGGCCGACAGCAACCCGATGGCGCGCTTTTCGAAATCACTCATGCCTGGTAAAAAGATTAAAGATGTACGCTATGCATTTGATCACATCTTTGACGAGACGGCGACACAACGCGAAGTTTTTGAGCACACGAGCAGGCCTTTGCTCGACGGCATCTTTGATGGATTCAATGCCACCGTCTTTGCATATGGTGCTACAGGTTGCGGCAAGACGCACACCATCTCTGGCACACGCGAGGATCCAGGTCTCATCTTTCAAACCTTTGAGGAACTCTTTGCACGCATCGAGGCGGTCAAGCAAGACAAACACATCGACGTCAGCATCACCTACCTGGAAATCTACAATGAAACGATTCGCGACTTGCTCATCCCAGGCGGCAGCAGCAAAGTTTTGAGTTTGCGCGAGGATGCCAATAAACAAATCAGTGTGGCAGGATTGAGTACACATGTGCCAGACTCGGTGGATCACGTCATGGAGCTTATTCTCATGGGCAATGCGAACCGGACTATTTCACCGACGGAAGCGAATGCCGTCAGTTCGCGTTCCCATGCCGTTCTGCAGGTCAATGTCTCACAAAAGGCACGCACGGCCAATATTCAAGAAGACCACGTCATGGCGACCTTGTCCATCATTGATCTTGCCGGCAGCGAACGTGCGTCTGTCACCAAGAATCGAGGCGACCGACTGCTCGAAGGCGCCAATATCAACAGATCTCTCCTGGCGCTAGGCAACTGCATCAATGCGCTCTGCGACCCACACCGGAAATGCCATGTGCCCTACCGCGACTCGAAGCTGACGCGCTTGCTCAAATTTTCGTTGGGAGGCAATTGTCGCACCGTCATGGTGGTTTGCGTCAGTCCCTCGAGTGCACACTACGACGAGACGCACAATACGCTCAAATACGGCAATCGTGCCAAGAACATCAAGACGAAAGTATCGCGCAACACGCTCTCGGTCGATCGCCACGTCGGCCAGTACGTCAAAATCATCTATGATTTACGACAAGAAGTCGAAGAGCTCAAGAAGCGGCTCAGCGACCAATCCAACGACGACAGCAGCAAAGTCGACCGTGAAGCCAAGCTACAGGCGATTCGCTATGAAGATGCGCTTTGCCAGCTTCGATCAGCATACGATCAAACAGCAGCGGCACGCGAGCAGCGACCGCGCGATATTGCCGAGCTGCGTCGCGTCGAGATGCAAATGACGGTCGTCTCTGCGTGGATGACTGCGTTCACTGGTGTTTGTGAGCATCCGGATTACAGTGAAGGTCTCGCTGCCTTTCAAAACGCGCGTGACCGTTGCTCGGTGGTCTACAAGGAGCTCGAGCATCAACGCACCGTCTTGGAGCAAGGCCTGCGATCGTGCTCAACCGTCATGGCCATTGATACCGTCTTGTCTTCCCTTTTGCGCAACATCAAGGGCGACTCCTCCAAACTGCTCTGCAAAGCCATCGAAGCCGAAGCGCGCCTTCTTAAAAACAAAGTCGCGGAGCAATCTTACGAGGCTGAAATGCGCGCGGCACGACAGTCGCTCGACAGCAGCCGCGTCGTCTATCTAGGTGCGTTTGGGGCTGCCATGGCCAGCACGGCCTGTTTGATTACCGACGGTGGCGACACGGAAGAAGAGCAGGCTCACTATGCAACCTTGTACAGCACCACCTACGACAAAGCTCTACAGACGTTGAGCAAGCTGACAGCCGGCACGCTTGAGCATGAGGCGATTTTGAGCCCGATGCGAGCGTTGGCCGTCAAGCAAGGGTCAAGAATTCCATTTGCCTCGCCGATGCGCTCACACCCGGGTCATCGACCGCTTTCGAGCTCCTCCTCGCCACGCGCCTCGCCGCGTGTCATCCGTGTTCGCGGGCCAAAACCACAGACGGTCTTCCCGAAAAAGAAGGCACAGCCTGGTGCAGTCAAAAAGACGGTCCGTTGGGGTGAGAATGAAGAAACCTCGTTTGGCAGTTTCAGCGAGTCCTCGCCTGCTGCTGCAGAGGTCGGTCCCTCAGCAGTGCCGGCTACAGCCATGTCAACAGGTCCGGCACGCATGAAACCAGACTATCTCAACAAACGCCGCAGTCTTGTACCCATTGCGTCGCCACCAGGACATAAACGCACCCGTCTTGAGGGTAGCAGCCTCGGTGGTCGTGCGCAGCGTCTTTCGAGCTTGCACGAGTCAGGCACATTGAGACCGATTGATGGCAATGGACATAGCCCCGATGCCTCGATGACGATGCAGCCACCAGCGACGACGCGACCCATCAAGGAGTTTGTGAGGCCTTCATCCGCTACATCACATCATCGAAGCGTCTCTGGTGCACGCGAGGGCGCTTCAAGACCTGCTAAACCGGCGTCTGCCTTGTCCGGTCTGGCACTGGCTAGCTTGTCTGCGACAGCACTCGACACGGGGATGCCCATCAGTAGCAGTGGCAGCGGCAGCGGTGGATCGCATGAAGGCAACCTGACACGCGACAAGGAGAATCATTTACCCGGGATGCGATCAACGAGTGGCGGTAGTCTCGGCAACCCGATGCGTCAATCGCTTGTGCCTGGCGCAACAACCGGTGGCTTGGGTAAATCGATGCGTGTTTCGACGAGCGGTGCTGGGGCTTGGCGATAAAGAAAGGAGAGACCAAACTTGCATATGCTATACATGCGCCTTTGAACTTGCTAATGCTCCATTGATTCTTGCATTCTATGAGTTTTGTCTAGCGATTGTCATTCATTGTCAGGGTCGTCCGAGAGGAAGCGCATAATGGCACGTACGCCCCCGGCGCCCATCTTGCCCTTTGGATAGCAAATGTAGATGGGATCTTCTGTCGCACCCAATTTCTTGCGAAATTCGGATTTCTGCTGGAGCTTGAATTGTTTGCTGATGCCGTTGAAGGACTTTTCAAGGAGACGCATCTTGAGGCCGTGTTGATGATAACCGCCCTTGAAGGTACTTGCTTCGACACCAAAGGTGACTTTTTCGGCACCGAGCTTGGCGGCGAGTTGCAAGGCACGCACATTGATGGCTTCAATGGCCCCACCGGGTGCGCCTGGGAAGTCGAGCGAGTACTTGACTTGATAGCCGTGTTCGATACTGAGGGCTGCCAGGACTAACAGTGCACAGACCTCGCCCTTGCCGTCGAGTGCATACAAGTAGCGTCGATGAGATTCGTCACGCCAAGGATTCAGCTCCGTCAGATGAATCTGCCGACCTTGTCGATTCGCCTTCCAATCCTCCATGCGCTTCTCAATCTTGCGCTTCATCTCGTCTGAAATTGACTCATCGGCCGGTACCTCAATGATCTGGACACCTTCGCGTTCAGCATGGCGAATCTTGCGTTGAATTTCTTGCTCATGCTGGGCAGGGTTGGACATGGCGTCAACGCGTTCTTCCGCCGCACAGGTCAACGTCGACCAACCAAATTGCTCGCCTAGAATCTTTTCCGTTTCTTCGCCAACGAGCAGCCAGAGCGGCGTCAACGTTGTCTCTTCCTTGATATATTGGAGGAAGGCGGCAATGACACGTGGCGCTTGGGAGAGATCACAGAGGGCTTCGCCGACAATGATGGCGTGCTTGAGCACAGGCACATAGCCGATGGCTGCGCCGGTGCCTTCATGCCGCCAAACAATGTAACGATCATCGAGCCAACTTGTATTGCTTGCATCGCCATAGTTGGCAATCAAGTCGCCAAGCTCGGGAAGCTTCTTTTCGCCTTGAAAACCTGGCTTGAGCCATGGCGGATTGAGAGTCGAAGCCTCTGGGTGACGCAAGCGGACGATCGGTGGCGGTCGTGGTAGAGATTTGGGATCGCGCGGGAAGAGCGAGGCGAACCGGATATTGCCGAGATTGAGCAGGAGCATGACGAGACGTTCGAGACCGATACCGGCACCGGCATGTGGTGGGACGGCGTATCGGAAGCCATCGAGATAATCTTCCATACCCTGCGTCTGAATGCCTGCTTTCGCAATGCGCGCCTCGAGCACTTGGGCGTCATGGATCCGTTGACCTCCTGTTGTGATTTCTTGGCCACGGACAAAGATGTCGAATGAGTTGGTGTACCGTTCATCTTCCTTGTCGAGCATGGTATAGAAAGGTCGAGCAGAAGCTGGAAACTTGTCAATGATGTAGTAGTCGGTATGAAAGCGTTCCTTGATGAGCTTGCCTAGGCGAATCTCATCGCGCGTGCCCATGTCTTCGAATTTGCTCGGCGGGTTGCCATGCTCGTCTCGCCATCCGCTGTCGATGAGCATCTGAATTGCCTCGTCGAAGCGCAAGACTAGCGTTTCGTCGAGCCAGACAAGCTTTTCATGAGCGAAATCTTGCTCCAACACCTTGAGTTCGCGTTCGTAGCGTTTGTAGATGCCTGCAAAGATGGTCTTGAGCATCTTGTCAATCACCCCCATCATCTCGTGATAGTCCTTTTCAAACGCCATCTCGATATCGAGACCCGTATATTCCGTCAGATGGCGATGCGTATTTGAATTCTCGGCACGAAAGACAGGACCAATTTCATAGACGCGTTCGAAATCAGCAGCGATACACATTTGCTTGGCGAGTTGAGGTGACTGTGCCAAAAAGACCTTTCTGCCGAAATAGTCGACTGAAAACACAGAGGCCCCTGACTCTGTGGCGCCGCCTTGGAGTTTTGGCGTGTGGATCTCGATAAAGTTCTGTGCATCGAGTGCCGTACGGAAGAGGTTACAGACACCAGACTGGATGCGAAAGATGGCTTGGGCCGTCGGGGTGCGCAAATCAACAAGTCGTGAGGCTAGAAGGGTTCGATCAGAGATGATGCGCTCTTCCTCGTTGATGCGCGGCAAGGCAGCTTGATGGACTGAAAAGGGCAGCTGTTTGGTCAAGGTGGCGACAATATGGAGTGACTCGACCACGAGTTCGATTGCATGGATGGATGTCGACTGAATCGGTTCAAGCGGCCTTTGCAAAGTGCCTTTGACGAGCACGACACTCTCTGCCGGCACATGCTCAGCCCATCGCACGAAATGCTCCGAGATGGCATCACTCTGCTTCAAGACGGCCTGGAGTGAATGCATCTGTTGTCGAAGCACGAGAAAGACAAGCTTGGCAGACAAGTGGCGCGCCAAATGGACGCGTGCCTGAAAGAAGACGGCACGACCAGCATCCGCTTCACCCAAGTCTGCAAATCGCACGCGCTCCTTTGATGCATCATCGCGCGCCTCAGCCTCGTCCGCCGCCAGCATACCATACCTGCGCCGCATGGCTTCTGACGGATCCGCCGCATGTCGTTCACGTAAATCGCGCAACCGCCCGTCCAGCATCTCATTACTGCGCTCTTCCTGCTTCTTGGCCAGCTTTTCCTCTTTGGCTGACGGTGTGTCTGCAATGACTTTGGCCTTTGCAGGGTGGTTATGTCGGCCGTCGTGGTGATGCAGCGAGAAGAGACTACTGCCTGTCTTGCTGCTTGATTCTGTGGACGTGCGCGGACTAGTGCTGGTATTGCCGTTGGTACTGCCTGGCTTGAGCTTGTGAACAAGCTTGCCGATTGGGTTCACCATGGC
The DNA here is from genome assembly GCA_003717165.1 of Protomyces inundatus. Lineage (NCBI taxonomy): Eukaryota > Fungi > Ascomycota > Taphrinomycetes > Taphrinales > Protomycetaceae > Protomyces > Protomyces inundatus. The sequence continues at coordinate 75,606 of QXDR01000365.1, read as the reverse complement.
GATGCGCTGCAGCCGTGCAGGATCAGCTGTCGGTGATTACGCAGCGAGCAGTACAATAGAGTAGAGAAGCGGTGGAGAACAAGCTGTCTGTATAGCAGCGCCGTCTAGTAGCGTCTACGCGTCCTTTGCAAGCTTCTCGGGATCGGGTAGCGCGACGGGCCGAGCGGGTGTCTATATCATGTCACCCGGTCGGCCCGCGATCGCCCCTCTGGACATGACGTAAACCTGACCCAGTTGTGACTCAAAAAGCTTCCAAGGCTCCGAGGATTGGAGGCCGAGATTGGAAAGCAGTTTAGTCAGCGGACAAGGCAGCAGATTGGGTCGTACTGAACGTCGTCGCTTGGCCCGATCGTAGGCTCGTGTATCTATGTCTTGAGCTTGAAGCCTGCCGATGCGCAAGGTCAGACGATCAAGACGTGTTGCCAATAGTCGTGTGATGACATGAGCGAGGAGAGATTATGCTCCTACTAGTACTAAGAGTACCCTGGCTTATATAGCAAGTCTAGCGCATCTATCTGCATATGTACATGTACAAAGCGTCGTGAAGGGCGACGGCATCCCGACCAGGTCAATCTCGCAGCTTCACGCGACCACCACGCATCGATCAAAAGCGCCCGTCAAGATGGTCGATGCCATGGAAGTCGATGAAGGCCAGGCCTCATTACCAAAGCCTGCCTCATCCTCTTCTGAGCCGCGCCCACCCGTCCAATCAGTCGAAGGCTGGGTCATCTTATTGACGAACGTCCACGAAGAAGCCGCCGAGGAAGACTTTCAAGACTTGCTCGCTGATTTTGGACCGGTACGGAATCTACAGCTCAATCTGGATCGGCGGACAGGGTATGTCAAGGGCTATGCACTGGCCGAGTATGCAGAACGCAGCGAGGCCGAGGCTTGCTTGGCAGAAGCAAAACGCGGCGCATTGAAAGTACTAGGCCAGGTCCTCGATGCCGACTTTGCTTTTACAGCGCCGCCAGAGGGAGCATCGGCAGCGGCTGCCACAGATGAAAAAGCGAAGGAGGAGAAGGAGGAGGAGCGGCGCGGGCCTGCGAGACGGGATCGGAGTCGTGAGCGGAGTCACAGTCCGGCGCGCAAGAGCTAGCCTCGTCCGTAACCCTGGTGGACGGTACAGGCTCTCATGAACGCGGCATGTTCATTTTCTTCATCCATTCTGGCACGACCTAGCGCGTCACGCAGTCTCGGCGACCATTCTCAAAACGGTGTGCATCCGAGATTCAGCCAGGACACATCATCAGCTACAAAACTGCTAGAGAACTGCAACATGTCTACTGAAGAGCGATACACTCAATCTCAACGCTAACATTCTTGGGCAGCGTCTTGACGGCCACGCAGGATCGTGCCGGTTTGGGGTTTGGCAGCATGGCGCTGTACACCTCATTCATCTATTCAAGCTCGTTAGCCAGCCTGCTCATCTGTTGCTCTATAGCCAGTTTAGAGAGAAACATACCTTGGCAAAGTCATCCATCGAAGCAAGAAAGATGTTGACCTTGACAATCTTTTCGAGCGACGAACCGGCCGATTTGAGGACATTGTCGAGGTTCGTAATGACTTGCTTCGTGCAAGCCTGAATATCACCTCATCGAATTAGTCTTGTGTACCACAAAGAGATTATGTGGAGAAGGGCCTACCCTGGCAGAGGTTGCCATCCTTATCAGCTGGAATCTGGCCAGAGCAAAAGATCATGCCGTTGGCCTTGACGGCGGCCGAGTAAGGGCCTGCAGCGGGTGCACATTCAGCGGAAGTTTTGACAGGTTCCCAGGACATGATGGATGGAGTAGATGAGAAGGAGCGGTGTTGCAAGACTTGCTGTAGGGTGGAGGGATTGTAGGAAATCGATGACGGTGGACGTTGCGGTCGCGTGTTTGATGCAGAGCTCGAGGATGAAGAGACAAGTGAAAACGCGCTGGTAACGCAGCTTGATTCGACTTGGAGCGTACGAGAGAATGCAAGCGAGGAGCCTAGACGGAAAGCCCGAGGCATGGTCAGCATCTTCTCTATGGTTGTCTATGTAAGTTGCTGAGTAGAATAGACTGGCCACTAGAGCTCCTTCGTCTCCTGGCTCTTGAGCAGCGTAAAGACAGGCGCCTCGAGCTGATCGCGTCCCTTGAGAAAGTCCAACTCAAGCAGGAAGACATACTCAAGCGTCTTGCCGCCCACCATGCTGACCAACTTGCCCGCTGCACCGGCACTGCCACCTGTCGCAATGATATCATCGACAATAATCACTTTTTGATCTTTCGTGATGGCGTCCGCCTGCATGGCAAAGACATCCTTGCCATACTCCTTGACGTATTCGGCCGTGACACATTGACCCGGTAGTTTGCCGACTTTACGGACGGGTACAAATGCCGCGTCGAGTTGTAGCGCTAGTGTCGGGCCAAAGAGGAAGCCTCGGGCATCAAGGCCGACAATGACATCGACTTGGCCGTGGGTTGTGCGAATGTGTGAAGCAAGCGCGTCGACGAGGATGCGAAAGGCTTTAGGGTTTTTGAAAAGGGGCAGGATATCTTCAAAGAGGATGCCCTTTTGAGGGAAGTCGGGGTATTGCCGAAGCTGGCTGCGGAGGAAGTCGACGTCACTGGCACTCATCTCGATAGCTCTTCGCAAGATGGTTGATCGTTGCAAGGATGGTAGCCTCGAGACATGTACCAGCACGTTTTGAGCGAAGATTCACTGGCAGTCACATTATATTTGCTATGGATATGGACCATACAAGCAAGCACTGTAAGCAGAGTCTATAGATGCTGCTTGACCTCAAAGAACCGTTCTGCCGATTAGCCTTCACCAGAAAGAGATGGATTGACATACTGAGGTAGACCACCTGGAACAGACAAACGGCAACAAGGAGCACCGTCTGGCCAATGCTCCACCACTTGACGCGCGTGTTTGTACTCTCAGACGCTGTCCATTAGCTTCTATTCTCTTGCCTTCAGATCGAAAATGAAGAGAGAACACGTACTGTCGCGATGAACGCGCTCGCGAATGAGGATATACTCTTGCTCATCCTTGACCTGTGCCACAAGCTCTGACAATTCGCGAATCTGCTTCTCAAGCGGGTCTTGGTGATCAGGGTCTTCGCCAGAGACATAGACGACGCCATGCACATTGAAACTCATCTCTTTGGCCGTGCCATCGTTACCTTCCTAGTCGTCGTCAGTCACAGTGTACAGCAAGCTTGAGCAAGAGGCTTACGTTCAAGAAGCAATACGTGTACTTGCCAGCAATTGTCGCCTCAAACGCATGCTCACCCATACTGCTTCGTGGCTGGCTATTGACCATCTGGCCATTCGGATCCGTGAGCCAGAAATTGATGAGCATATCGCCGCCGAGGTCGGTTTGATAGCTGACGACCATGTGATCGCCTTGCTTGAGCTCTTCATGGAAGCATTCTGTCGGTGACTGTTAGCCGCTTTTGCTTCTTGGTTGTATAGAGATGCAATGAGGGTGATACCGCGGCTGTGAGGTTGCAGGGTCAAGGAATGACTCTGGACCCATGCGAAGAAGGTCGCTAGGAGGAGCAAGGGCGTCCAGGAGCGCAGCATTAGCTTGTGTCTTGTGAGTACCTAGGTAGGTAGTGCGCGTTGTCTTGTTTCTTGTTTCAATCGACGCGACCATCACCACTACCCACTTACCTAGGTAGCTAGCTATAGGTAGCTAATAGCTATAGCCAGAGCCTAAAGTGTGTCTAGCTTGATCCGCAGCTGCTCAAGCTTAGAAGACTCAAGATGAAAGTGATACAAGAGACGCTGCCTCAAGATGCCCAAACACCTGCTATTCATCTACAGCTGACCTGGCTCTTACCGTCTGAGAGTCTCCTGCTCTGGGCCTCCACCGGCTCTGCCAAGTTCGGCAGCATGAGCGTCGCCATGACCGCTGCCGGAAACGCAGCACAGCCTGCACTCAAGACACGCATCACAGGCATGGGTTCAGATGATCGCTCTGAACGACTTGCGCTCTTACTCTGTAGGTTGATCATTTCTTGCAATGAGTATAGAAGATGACGCTGACCTGGTTCCTAATCTAGCACGCCGACACAAACGACAATGTTTTGTCTCACTCGAGTTGGCACCGACAGCGCAAGAAGCGGTCTTGCGCAAGATCGCCGTCCGTGTCGCCGCTCTTCTCGCAGCCAAGCCAACCTAACGTTCCCGATCGCAAGCTCAGCCACGCGCCGAGATGCTGCCCTTGTCAAGCCTGACGGCGGCATTCGACTCGATCATGTCCAAATCACACTTATGACCCAACAACTCTCGAATATTGTCAATGCCATACTTGATCATCGTTGGCCGTTCAAGCGAAAGACCCCAGCCATGGACACGGACATCTTTCGGTAACCCCATCGGTTCAAGCATTTCAGGCCTAAACATGCCGGAATTGCCAATCTCGACCCATTTCTTGAGTCCCTCGTGGTAGGAAAAGATTTCCATCGACGGTTCCGTGTAAGGGTTGTAGGCTGGCTTGAAGCGCAGGTTGTGAACGCCCATCTTGGCAAAGAACTGTTCCATAAAGCCAATGAGATCGCCCAACGTCAGGTTACGGTCGGCAATGACACCTTCGACTTGGTGGAACTCTGCGAGATGCGTGGCATCAACGGCCTCATTGCGAAACACTCGATCAATCGAAAAGTACTTGGCTGGCTTGAAGCCACCTGGCTGGTTGGCGAGTTTATAGAGCATGGCGGTAGAGATGGCCGTCGTATGCGTGCGCAGGACGAGTTTGGCGGCTTCCGTACGGACCCAAGGGTAGCGATAGCCAATACTGCCATGAGCACCATCTTGATGCACCGCCTTGACACGTTCTAGATAGGCCTCTTCCGGGAAGGTATCGGTCGTCGCAGGATCTTTGATGTAAAACGTATCTTGCAAGTCACGCGCCGGATGTTGTTGCGGTACGTAGAGCGCGTCAAAGTTCCAGAACGAAGACTCGACAAAGTTGTTGGTGGCCATCTCTTGGAAACCGAGCTCAAAAAAGATGTTGCGAAACTCTTCACGTACCTTGAGCAGTGGGTGCAGGGCACCGCCGCGGACAGGCGCACCGGCGGCGTTGAAGTTGTATTTCTTGAATTGCGCCTGCTTCCAAGCGCCGGACGTGACCATCTCCGCCGTCAGATCCGTCTCGAGCTTCTGGACCGTCAAGGAGAACTGCGGACCTTTTGCGACTTTGTAAGAGATGCGTTTTGTCCGGTCGACGAGTTTGCGCTTCTTGAGATCAGCCAAGACGGCGGCATCGCTGTAACCGCCCGTCTTGGCCACTTCTTGCAACGCCTCGCGCGTCGAGTCTGTAATACTCTCGACAAGGGGCTCCAACGCTTTCGTCTCCTTGTTGATGGCCACCCACTTCTTCTTGAGCGCATTCTGTTGACCAATCTTGCCATCTTTACCAAGCACATTGCCAACATCGGCAATCTTGAGTCCCCCAACCGCTTGCCGTACGGCCTCAAACAAGATGGCCTCATAACTCCCTTGCGCGACAATGCCTTGACCTTCGGCAGAGAGTACCCATCGATCCGTCTCGAGCTGTGTGAAGGTCACCATCTCTTTTGATTCGAGCGACCGGAGCACAGAGCCGACTTGGGCCTGGTCATCGTTCAAGCTGCGTGTATCTTGCAGTTCTCCTTCTTTATCGAGTGTTTGCAGGATCGTCTCTTGCAGGCCCGCCATGATGTAGCTGTTGTAGGCCTGACACCAAGCTGCTGCTCTTTCTGTAGATGTGATTTCTTGCTAAGGCTTGCTATCGAATTGTTCGCGATCTTCAAAGACAAGAAATCGAATCACGTGAAGATTACACTGTGCTTGGAGGGGTACCTAGCCATCATGATCGTGAGCCAGCTGCAGAGGCATGGGTCTATGTAGTGCCGTTTGGAGTCATCAGGATGTGATTGGGGTACTCGGCAGATCTACTCTACGGGCATGCCAGAGTGAAAAAGAGCTCGCGCATGAATCCTCTTTGAAAGTGCGCCGGACCCGGTAGAGCCATATAAGATCGAGCAACTCATGCAATCATTCGCTTAATCGTGAAGGCCCTCGTCTCATGGTCCTGATCCATATGAGACCGATTGTCTATGCTGATGAATCTCGCAGAGCAACGGTCAAAGTGGCAGAAGCGCTTGCCTTATGCCGGCAAGAGCGCACAGGCGACCGAGCGACCTTCGGCAGCGAGGACATTAAACGTGCTCGCGGCATTACGTGTATCCATTGTATCGACTTGAATACCGAGTGCATGCAAGTGATCTCGCACCGTCTTGCTGACAAACTCATTGCGCAGACCGGTGCCAATGATGAGCATATCGGGCTTGACGGCTGACACATCGAGAATGCCAAAGGCCTCGAGGTCGATCGTGAGGATGTTCTTCTTGTCGAGCTTGACGGCTGGTCGCCACAAGAGGCCTTCGCCATTGAGAATAAAGATGGCCTCGCCGACTTCGACACCGGTCGAGAGTTGAAAGCCGCGTCCGTTGCGGAGGACGGCGTCGACTTGCACAGGTGGCGCAGGGCCACCGGCAAGGACATCGTCAAAGAAGAAATTGTCTGGACGAGGCTTGAGCCCTCCATCGCGCGTACTGCGCGCAACAGCGAAGGCCCTCGTCTGAGATCTTCTCAAGCAGGAGGCAGCGTTATGCAGAATAGTGCAGCGAGCATTTCTACAGCTGCTGAGTGTAGCAAGCTGTCTTGTGTAAAAAGAAGTGCGTGGAAGCGTTCGGATGGACTGTGACAACATGATGGCCAGTCGACGTCAGTCTGTGATACGAGCGTTTGTACGATTGCTCGATCGGATTGTGCTGACCTAGGTTACTGGCTAGGTCTACGTATTAGCTTGCCCTGATATCGATATCGATCTGGACCCCAAGGCTGTGGCCATGATAAAAGGCGGAGGATTTTTGTGTGGGGTGAGCGGGCCGCGAAGAAGAAGAAGAAGGTTCCGAGCAGAGAGAGAGCTACCTAGGCAGCAACTTCAGCTAGGCAACAAACAGACGACGTCAAGCTCAGCATCAGCAGGGACAGCCCCACAGATCAGGACACCACCAAAGGACAAAGCGACTTGCACGCATCAGTTTAAAAGAAGCCTTATCAATTACAAAGCCGACGATAAGCCTTATCCCACGCAACTGTCCTTCGACCCGCACACGACTGCCTGCCTCTGCCTTCTAACACCAGCCAAGTCCACAAGGCTCTCCATCACGGCGTCCTCTACAAGCTTCAGAAAATCGCCCCGGTGACCCTTGCTCCAGAGATGCCCTTCTCGAGCTATCGGCCCCATCAAACCGAAAAGGACGAATGGCAAAACACCAGCGTCACCTCGCAAGTCAAGCGTCGTAACGCCCTTTTTGAGCAACTCCGCGCCGATCAGTTCGATGTTCGGGCCGCCGCGCTGGCCCAACTTCGATCAAACCTCGAGTCCTGGTCGCGACTTGCATATGCGCCAGAAAATGCGATGATGGAGCCGCTTGGACCGCCTGGCCATGCGTGTAAGCGACAAGACTCCTTAGCGGACAGTGGGCTCTTCCCGTTGGACAATGACGATGAACCGTTGGGTCCTGGTCCAGCAGCCGAGACGGAGGACATGACTGGGCAAGTCCCCTATGCCAGCACGTCGTCCTTGACCTTGCCGTTTGATATGGAGTTGCCAGAACCAGAGCAACCGCCTGTACCTGTCTCGCCTGGTGTTGAATTCTCAAATGTACTTTACTCGGACTATAGCATGTACGGTCCCGAAGCCCGCAGCGATTCGCCAAAACTCAACCGCGCAAGCCTTCGCGAAGCACTCAAAGTCTATCTCGTGCTCGTCTTACGTGCGAGTATCGATTGTCCCTTTGCAGACGTCCGTCGAAGTTGCCGCTTTATTCTCTATCGCATGGCAAAGCTGGCGGTGCCGGTCCCGGCGCCTGTTTGCGATTCACCTTCTTGGTTGATTCCGTTGAGTCAGACGATTGCCTATGCACACGACAAGACGAGTGAGCGGCCTGGAAGCTTCTCGGTGGCAAGTCAATCGGTCAAGAGTAGTCTCGGTCGTAATCACGTCACCTTCTCTTCAAGCTTCCGGTCAGATGATAGCGACGCGAGCCAACTGGGGAGTGCAGCGCCGACCGTTGCTGAAACGGAGCATGGTTACGGCAATGGCTTTCGACAACGTTCACCCTCTTTTGCGAGTACAGGCGTCGCCAGCACTTCCATCGACAGCCAAGTCTTTGACTCAGTAGACCCGATCCCCATCTCGGGACGGGCTTCTGGCAAGATGCACGCACCCAATGCCTCGGATATCGACAATATTCTGCTAGGCCCCGTCGAAGGACGGAGAGCACGCTTCTCGATGGACATCCTGAGCCCTTCTTCCTTGAATCGACCAGCTCTCGAACGGAAACGCAACGCTGTTCAAACTGGTTTCCAGGGCCAACGACGTGCGAGTGCCTCCTTGCGGCAACTTCACATCAGCTGCTATCAGGCAAGTGGCCGGATCACCAACCTCGGCCGCGTACTGTCGTACTTTCCGCGCTTTTACGAAACGACCATCATGCTCCACGATGAGCTGATTCGCAAGACCGGTTCACCTTTGCAACGCGTCATCAAGCTCTATCTGTGTCTCATGGCAGCAGCCGAGGCTAAATGTCAATACTTCATTTCTTACTACACCTACAAGTTTTTGCAACACGGCGAACATGTAGAATGGCTCGAGGGACTCGACAAGGTGCCTCGACGCGTGCAGAAGCTCGCCACCGTCAACTCAATTCTGGCACACCAACCCTGGAAGATGACAAGAGCCCATGTGCAAGATCTTCTCGGCCGGTCCAAGGAGGCTGTCCATACTTCTGACCAATGGACGCTGTCTGAACTCTGCCAGGCATTGTGTATCTTGACGGTCGTTCATTCGCAATCTCGGTTTGCACTCGGCTGTGGCATTGTCCCAGAGCCAGATTGTTTTGGCGGCGCCTGTCTCACGAAGCAGCCAGCCAAGCGCGAGCCTGTGTTTGAAACAGAAGCAGTGCAAGCGACCACGGGCATGAGTCTTGTACCCCTCTTTCTGACGAGCCCCAATTCAGTAAGATCAGGACAATCCTTGTCATCCATGATGGCCCTCTCGCTCGCTATGGATACAAGTCGTAGACCCAGTGCTGAAGGCGAGGCAAAGGAGGATTCGCTGACCTCTTTGCTCAGGAAACGAAGACTGAGTGTCAGTGCTGGTCGACATGAACCGCAGGCTGGCGAAACAAATGGTCGACCGCATACGTCGGCGCCTCGCGAGCAACGTGACCGGTCTGGTTCATCGCTCGAGGATTTTATTCGGTGCGGCATTGAGGATTTGGCAGATGAGTCGCGCTTGTCCACATCGGCACCGGCTCAGCAGTCGTCGCTCAGGATGCAGGCTGCTGAGACGCCCCTGTCACCAAAGCAGTCGCCAACGATGCGTGTACCTTACCCGACTGCCGGCGATGGCAGTGGTCGCGATCCTAACACGGTTCCAGTCAATCCGATTCTTGAAGACCTCTCGCTTTACTGTCGCCCCGAGCAAGGCATCACGGACGAACCGTTTGATATCCAGTCTGAAGAATTTGCCGTGCTGGATCTCGCGGACTTTAATTGGGAAGACCATTGCTGTGTGCTCGTTGGCCGCATGTTGCCGGGTCTTGAAGGTATTCTGGAGCAGACACTGACAGAGGCGCTCGAAGCTGCCGGTGAAATGGATGAAGGGTTTCTCTTCTCAGACAATCATGGACCCGTTGATCAGCGACCTCTTCGCGAAGCTGTCTGGAACTTTGTCTTGCGCTTGCATGGCATACATTGTGATGGCTATCGCTACCAGGACATTCCACTGCTTTTGAATAAGTCTGCGCGTCGCTTCCTGAAGAAGGTTTGTTTCCAGGCAGATGAAATCACTCGGCAAGATTGGGCGACCGTGGGGACAGGGTTGACGGACCAGGAAAAGGTGTTGTTGACATTGCTCGCGACGCACGCACGGCTCAGTGCTAGCTTGCTATATGCATTCAGGCACTTTGATTAATGATATCACGCTCTATAATGGGGCTTTATGTAGCGTCAGTTCTTGAGAAATGTATCTGTACACTAGCTATGATTTCATGATGCATGATTCATGTCGGCCATGGAATCCATCGCTGCATCGAGTCACTGGCCCATCTGAATAGTTGCTTATCCTCCACCCCCGTGGACGTGGACGTCAGTGAAACGTTCTCGTGACACGACCGTTCAACAGCCATCTAGCGGGCGCTCCATGGCCAGCTGCTCGCGCCGCCCTCCAACAAGATGACTAATGAGCGCAAGTCTAGCTCCTCCGTCTTTCGTTATGCGCGCATCCTTTCCCGACCCTCAACGTCGAGTTCGGCCCAGGCGGCCCTAGAGCAACAGGCGCGGCCACGGACAGAGTCCAATTCGGGCGCTACAACATCTAATGGCATGTCTAGCGATCCATCCGTCATTTATGAGGAGGGTCATGGAAGACTCAAAACAGATGAATCGGCAGCTGGCGCTCAAGCGCATAGTCTGCAGTTCGAGGCGGAAGGCCCGCTCAATGCACTAGCCTTGCATGGTGACAGAACGCGGGCGGCGATCGCTGGTCGCGAGGTGCTCAAGATTGTAAAACTCGCTGGTGAGGGAATACATGAAGAAGCGAATCTGAGAGACACGAATCAGGTGAATCTAAATCATGCCTCGAATGATGTCAAGTGGGGCATTGGCGTTACTTCAGACATGGTGGCAATCGCCACGACGAATGGGTCGGTGGTCACATGGGATCCGGAGCATGACACAGGCCGTCGTGCGACACGCGTTATCAATGGTCACCAGCGTGCGGCTAATCGACTTTCCTTCAACCCCGGTAACGGCAGCTGGCTTTTATCTGCCTCTCAAGATGGCAGCATGAAATTGTGGGATCTGAGAGATCGCGATCATGGTACGCGTTTTGTTTTGAAGGGCAAGGCAGAGGCGGTACGCGATGTTCAATTTAATGCATCGAACGCGCTCGAATTGGCGGCCGTCTTTGAGAATGGTACGCTGCAGAAATGGGACCTGCGACAGCCGAGCATATACGAGCGCAAGCTAAATGCGCACCAAGGTCTCGCCCTTGCGGTCGATTGGCATGCAGATGGGCGGCATGTCGTCACGGGCGGACGCGACAAGGTCATCAAAGTATGGGATATCGGCAGCGAGAATCAGCGCAAGCCCGTCACTTTTTTGCACACGCTTGCTCCAGTCTCTCGCGTTGCATGGCGGCCTGGCGATGTACGTACAACCTATGAGATCGCTTCCTGCTCTTTCAGCATGGAAAATGTGGTTCGGCTGTGGAATTTGCGACGGCCCTATCTCGCAAGTCGCGTCTTTGAGACACACGAAGCTGTCGCTACCGGCATCGCATGGCGCAACGAAGACACACTATTGTCTTGCTCCAAAGATCGCCGTCTCTGTCAGCATGCGGTCAGCGCAGGCTCGGCACCTGTCGACTACCTCTCTCACTATTCCTTCAGCTGGAATGCCAATGACGATATCGCCGTCACCCTGGGCAGTCGGAAATCAGACAAGTATCGCCTAGAGCAAATCAACCAAGCGCTTCAGCAGCAACTGAAAGTACAGCAAGACGTGTCTACAGCTGAACGGCGTCAGAAGCTCGTTCGCACTCCATCAACTATTCGATTCGACCCGAAGCAGCAGCCCTATGAGCCTGTACAGTCCTTTGCAGTCATCGAACCCGAAGACGATCGCATGGAGCTCTTTCGCTATCTGGCAATGAATTATGACCTGTCCTCGACAAATCCGATTGCCAGTTGCGCTCACAATGCGCATGTCGCCCAACGCGCGCAACAAGCGCAGATTGAGAAATCATGGAAGCTCATCAAGCTCGCCTTGACGCAAGCTGAGCGACGGACACGTCATTCACAAGCTCAAGCAAAGAAGCACAGCGGCACCTCGTCCCAGCTGCACAAAGACCATGTCGTACACAAACATCTGGAACGACTGCGTCATCCGACCGAGTCGGGTTTGTCAACGGTGCGTGCCAATTCACCGAGCAATTCCTTCATTATGCCCAAATATCAAGACTCGCAAGCGGTGCCGGCTTCGCCCTTGTCGCATGCCATTTCCACATTACCAGGTCGCCCCCCGACTGCCATGTCGCTCAGTCGATCGGGTAGTACGCCCGAGCCGCAATCGAATCAATCAGAGAAAGGCAGTCATCCTTTGCCAATGGAGCAGGCAATTTCCTCTACGCAAGGAATCGACTCGCCTTCAGAGTCCATTTCTCCTCGCATGGCCACCCAATCCTTTGACTCGAGCGCATCCGAGGCGAATGCCTGGGGCGAGACAATAGTCAGCTACCGCAACGCAGGCCATTTTGGCAGTTTTGGCTCGTCCACAACCGACAGCGTCCATTCAGACACGCAAGAAACGCCACCACCTGGTAAAACAACATCTACTGGACAGTCTGTCGAGATGAGCGATGCCACACTGCAGCCTGCACTGGAGGCCGTGTCGGCCAAACCAGAAATGCTACAGGAACCGGCTGACGATCGGCCGTACGCTTTGCGTCAGCTCGCAGCACGCTTGCTAGACTACTATCGCGAACTGGGTGAGGTCCAGATGTGCTCGACGCTTTGCTTGATTCTTCAAGACAAGATTGATGTGGATGAAACCCTGGTGGATGAGTGGCATTATTGCTATTTGGAGCTGTTGCAACGGCAGAAGCTCTTTGTCCAGGCAGCCAAGCTCATCAAGGCAACGCGTTCGACGACGATCCGTGCGTTTGCCGAGGGCGATACGAGCGTCTATCTGAGCTGCGCTCGGTGCCACAAACAAGTACCCCTTGTTCGTGACTCAGCCTCCGGCAGGGAAACCAGCTCAACTTCCGGGATCACTCAGGAGGCGGGGCTTGCGTGGACGTGCCCCCGCTGCAGCAATACGACATTATGTCTTGTTTGTCACTTGGTGATACGTGGTCATGCAAGTTGGTGTCATTCTTGCGGGCATGCGATGCACTTGACCTGTAAGCTGGCTTGGAGAGAGGCCGATGCAGGGGTGACGGGGGCCTGTGTTGCTCCAAACTGCCACTGTCAGTGTTCTCCGTAGTCACCTTACCCAGAGTCCCCAAAGATCCTTCACCACCCTATGTGCTCTGATCTCTTCCTACGTCCTAGCGCTTCATGACCGCTCTGACCCCATCGGAGATTACACCTCGCACTCGTCATGATGTGTCTTGTGTATCGCGGTGGGCGGCGCCAACAAAGAAAAGAGGGCCAACCCGCCCCCCGCCACAAAACAACAACGAACACAGCGAGGCCTTTGATCAGTAAACGCAAGCGCATCACTTCGACCAGCTCGGAAGGTTATCCACTCATGTCGCGCGACGCTAGTATCGATGCGCAATCACCTCCCATGTCCGCGGCCCAATTTCTCGCCGGTTCACCGCCGGCGCGGCATAGTAGCGGCACTGATGGCCCGGTGCCTGCCTCGAGCAAAGCGTCGGGCGTTAGCGCTTCTTTTGGGTCACCTGCGCCGGCGGTAAGTGCTCGGCAACAAGCTCCGGTCTATCAGAACTACAGTCATGTGTCCAACTTCTCAGCAGGTCCCTTCACAGAAGGCGCCGAGCCGCGCGGGATCGAGACAACTTTGAATGGTACACAAGTCTACATGATTGGCAGGAAGCACGATAATTCCTGCGTCGTTGTCTTTCCGGATCTATTTGGATTCAGGTTTACAAATACGCGCCTGATTTGCGATGAGATTGCAGATGCAGGGTTTCTTGTCATCATGCCGGATTTGTATGCCGGCGACCAGCTCGATTTTGGCCTGCCGAGTGCGTCATTGCAATTCGGCGAGTGGTGCAAAGTACACAACAAGGCACAGACGGCGCCGATCTGTGCTCGGATTCTCGATTATGTCGAGGAAAACATTCGACCGCGGCTTGGCGTTGCGAGTGTTGGCTACTGCTTTGGTGGGCGGTATAGTGTCATTGCCAACGCGGCAGGCCGTGTCCGTTGCTCCGTCGTTTCTTGCCCGAGCTTCCTCGAAGCAGACGAAGTGGCCGGTGTGCAGACACCCACGCTGTGGCTCTGTGCGGATACAGACCGGACCTTTACACCCGAGGAAAAGGTCGCGGCGCAAAAGGCGCTGGCAGACAAGTACTTTGAGAGTCAGTTTGTTACCTATCCGAGCACAGAGCACGGATTCTGCACACGCTTCCATCCAAGCAAAAAGGGCGCCGCGGCCGCTTCACGCGACGCGCTGCAACGGACGATTGCCTTTTTGAGGGACACTCTGTATGATTGAGACATTTGGAAGAGGAAGCATGTTGGAAAAGGTAGCATATAGATGCCATGTAGGTCTCTACTATTATAAACACAATATTACTCACTACGCGAAAAGGTCCTCGCGATCCGTGTCTTGCGGCGCAGTCTCCTCCAACTGCTGGAAATGCACAATCCGGTGCTCGGGCGCAAAGAAACTGAGCGGCGTGTCCAACTTGACGTTGTACGACATACCTGGTGTCCAGCTGGCGCCGTTGAAGTGGAAGTTCCAGCGATCCTCTTCCGGTACGAGGAAGAATCCCATGATGCGGTCTGAGAGCAGCACTTGAGCCTTCTCTGCCATGGCGGCTGCATCATAGCCAATCGCACTGCCTCCCATATCTTGGTTTTTGACGCCCCAATCGCGTCCGTTCTCCGTGAGGTGATACGCGCCGACCGAGACTGATCCAGGTGTGAAGCTGACAGTCATGCTGATTGTCTTGTGATCCCACGTCGCCTTGTGCATCGCCATCTGCTTTGCATGCACCGTGGCATCGTTCGAGGTCAAATGTCGGAATTCGCGGTCTTGCGTGTGAATCCAGCCAAGCGGTTCGAGACCACGCATGAGCATTTCGTTGTCGGGCAACTTGTTGGGCAGCTCGACTGTCATGTTGGAACCGCGTTGCGGCACCATGGCGATACACTGAATCTCCTTGACGGCTGGATTGTCTGGCGGCGAGGCACCGTACAGATAGCCGGCAATCTGAGTGCGCATGTCGGCGATCGTGATGAACTTTTTGAGCAAGTTCTTCGGCAAGATGTAGGTGAAGGGCGCATCCTCCTTGATGTCATCCGAGTCCACATAGATGTTGCGCATACGTTGATGCAAATTGGTGGTCGCAATGGCTCGCGAACGCCACTCTGTCTTGGACTGGATCCTGGCTTGCTCATAGGCAGACGTCGTTGTTGTGATAATCTCATCGCCATGCACGTTCGTTGTCGCATGTGTCGTTGCCGTCAGCTGTGCCGCCTCGCGGCCCGCATCCACCTTGGCAGCTTCTTGTCGTTGAGCCGATGGTGCAGAAATCTCGGCACCGAGAATGATGTCCCGAATCTCAATCTGCGTCAGACTAGCCACGTTGACGCCATTCTTCTTGCCATAATCTGCTAAAATCAAATCACTCAGCTGCAACTCGACATCAACCCATTGCTCGTCCGTCAAGTTTGGCCAGATGTGGTGCTCCAGCGTGATGATCTCTCTCGAAGGTCGCAAGATGAGCTTCGTCTTGTCGAGATTGACGTGCAGACCGCGTAACAATAGCACAAGCCGCGAGAAGGCCGTGTACGAACTGATGGACTTGAGCCAGTCGTCATACATGTTGAACAAGACCATGCGAGGCTCTGTGGCCTTGAGAATCATGTCACCAAACTTTTCAATCTTGAGCGCTGCCTGGAATGGCAATTGCAGCTCAGAGCCTTTAATGGTGACGTTGGGGAAATCGAGCAAGTGCACCTCAAGCGGATCAAGCATACCTTTGCGCGTCACAATGAGCTGCTTCGGTTGCTCTTCAACGGGCAGGGAGCGAATCAACGCGGCAACCTCTTCAGCTGTTTTCCACTTCGCAAGCTGACCCAAACGCTTCTGACCAGCCCAGACGCTCGTGTGGATGATCTTGAGGAATAGCTGTCCAGTGCGCGGGTTCAAAATAAAGATGGCACCGTTGATGGGCTTTGTGGTCAAGTTACCCTCGAAAGTCTTGTGGATCGTAACACGGTACACGTTGGTGTCGTCCACAAACCACATGGTTGAGTTGGAGAAGAGCTCCGAGTAGTTCTGACTGTTGAGGTAGGCTTCGGCAGGTTCAGAAGAGTAGAGCTGAAGACCTTTGCGGACACGCTCGCGTAGCACGTACAATGCTGGGTTGGCCTTCATGATCTTGCCCATCGCCTGCTGCATCAAGGGCTTGAGACCCGGGAAGAACTGACCAAAGCCAGACCACAAATTGTACGCCAAGTCGATACCGATCATGAGACCGTTCGGCGATGGGTAGATACTCTGAGAGTCTGTTGTGTAGTCCAGATACTTGGCACGCGTGTAGCGCTCAATGTCGTGACTGTCGTAGTCACCGAAACGAAGCTGGACATCGATCCAGAACTTGTTGGTTGCACTGCCATCCAGAATCTCGCGATTGTCGCCAATAAGCGATGGCTTGGCGGTATTCCACTTGTGCGTTGCAAAGAGCGTAATATCGGCGCACGAACTGTTCATCTTGTACGACTTGCGCGGGTGAATAGCCTCCTTTTGCACTTGCTCAATTTGCAATGCTTCCAGCTCTTGGTCAAATACTTGACAAAGATCGATAATGACAGACTCGTGAATTTTTTGCCACAAGTGCGAACGGAAGATTTGGATGAGGGAGATTTTGAGCGTTGGGATTTTGCCGTGCATCATAATACCCGTCAAGTCAAGCTGGACTTGGAAGCCGACATAGACATTGGCGCGGTTGATGGTTGGGGACCACCAAAGCGTGAAGCGACGATTGGGAATCTGGTTGAGACCCGAGCGCTGGGCATTCGTCAGCTTCTTGTACTTCATCGAGTCTTCAAAGCCGGACGCCTTCTCCCAGAAAAGACCTTCCCATGAGGGGAAATAGGTTGCTTTGAACATGGTGTGCTCCAAAATACCTTCAACACCACCGAGAGCCTGGATCATGTCGGTTCGGTAGTTGTTCAGCTGCCACAATTTACCATCGTGTCGCGCACTCGTCCACCAGAACGGATTGTTTCGCAAGAGCTGATACTGCTTAAAGTCGGTGCGCACACGCCAGCCCTTGTCGTAGGCCAAAGTATGGCGATCTTTTTGGAAAAGCGTATTGATGCGAGGCAGACCGCGATCCCAGGAGTCTTCCAAGTCCTCGAGCGTCAGGCGACGATTCTGCGCATTCGCCTCTTGACGACGCTGAGCGTACTCGGCCCACACACGCTGAGAGTCCTTGAACTCTGACTCCCAAGGCTGAATATACCTGTACAGCGCAGGAATGTGCTGCTCGCTATCATGAGACATGCCGGACCGGAAATGCGTAATGCCACCAGCATCCGTCTGTGACGACCAGCGCAAATCGGATTGAGGAATCAGGATGTGACCCATGGACAGCATACCGAGGCCGCCCACCTCCTTTGGACTGTAAAAGACGGCAGGCGGGAAACGACTTGGCATCTTGGAATTTAAACCAATCTTGACACGCGTTTGGATCTTGGTCTCGCACTTGACAAGGATGTCGAGCAGCTCGGGCGTTGTGATGACTGCTTCGCGGTAGTACGTCAACAATGAAATGAGCGCCGTGTTCCACTTGTTGGCGATCTTGGTGAAGGTCGTCGAGCCAGAAGACATGAGAATCTGACGGATGCGGTTGTTGAATTTTTGCTGGTCTGCTTGACTGACACGGAGGAAAGCTTGCGCCGTACGTTCCTTCGTGTCGTCGTTGACGAGACTCCACACACCGTCCTTCAAGCTGAACTCTTCATTCTGATTGCGAATCTTGGGCAAGATGCGCACCTCGAAACCACACATGGAGAAGAGCAAGTTTGGGTTGTCTCTCGAGTAGACAGACACAAATGATTCATCCCACTCGAGCGTCGTGAGCGATCTGGGTAAGCGCGACTTCATGTCCCAAAAGACAGCGCGACCAAGATGCACGTCGCGTTTCATCAATCGCATACGACAATCGCGAGGCCAGCAAGACTTGTTGTGGTAGCCAACCACCGACTCGAAGTTGGGGTCAGGCGACTCAGACAGGTAGCGTTGGATCAGGTCGCGAGAATCCTCCGGGCCAAACTTGAAGACAATGTGGACTCGGTCAATGTACCTCGTATAGAGTCGAATCGGATGCCGCGTCTCGGTCGCTCTGTCCTTGAATTGCAAAAAGTCGTTTGGCATGTTTGGCGGACCTGCAATTTCAGTGGCGCGATGCAGACCTAGCATCAGGATATCCAGGATAAGACCATAGTATTGCACGATAAAGGAGCTGAATTGCAGGCCACGAATCAGACCATAGGAGTTGGTGTGACTCATGTCCTTGTAAGTCAGAACGATGTTGTTCTTGGCAGTGCAGTAGGCGCTCAAGTTGGCATCCATGATGAGGCCCGTCAGACGGCTGAGCAAGGTCAAATCAATCTTTTCGTACATTTTGGAATAGCTTGTCTCGAGCATGACGACCGAGCTGCCATCCGAGGTCTCCCAAATGTCACTCAGGTTGTTGATGCCCTGACACCACTTGTAGGCGAGAAGAGGAGGCGGCTCCGAGTCAGATGGCTTGATCCATGAAGGGAAGAGGTGACGCTTGTCGGCCTCGTACCAGAGGTATTGGTCCAAGTAGGCGTCCGTGATCTTCTCGAGCGGCTCGATGTCATAGACTGGCGTCAGATGGCTGTAATTGTCCATGAATTCGATGCCAGCTTCTTTGAAAGAGCGCTGGGTCAGCAAGAGTCGCTTGATACGCGACAGACACTCGTGCGGATTGTCATAGGCTTGCTCAATCAATGCCAGCTCTTCGCGTTGAGACTGATTGAGACGGCCTTGTACGCTGTAAGACTCCTTCAACCGCTCGAGTGCCAGGATTAGCAGCTTGGTGTCGTGCTTGTAGTTCAATGGCGGGAATGGGATAGGTTGGAAACGCCGCGACTCGAGCCAATGGACAGTCGTGGTGTAGATAGCGACAGCCTCTTCGGCAGAAACATACGGACCATCCTTGAGGTAATTGTTCTGCCTCTCCTGCTCCGACTTGAGGAAGAGGCGCGTCAATCGACCAAGATTCTTCTTGGCAATCGTCTTGTCGACCGTCGCACCACGGCGGATACGTTCGCGGTTATAGTGTGCCACCGAGACCCAATAGTCAGCCTTTGCCTTGACGTACCTCAAGATGATGGACTCGACTTGGATCGGCAGGCCAGGGACACGCCAACCGACACCCGCCTTCCAACAACGCCAGGCTTCTGACAAGTGCTGCAGAATGGTCTTGGTCTTGTTGGCCTTGACACCTTCGGGCATCATGTCGAGAATGTCATTCATAATGGATGCACGCAGCTCGAGATCGTAGTTGGATTCGACGCGCTGTTTGGTCACCGTTTTGGCAATGCCTTTGCTGTGTCGTCCTTCAAATTGGCGCGCAAGCAAGTTCGAGAGCCAGCGTTCGAGCAAGGGCGTGATGCCGCGTAGGAAGAAGAGCCAGACGCGCCAAGCGGGTGCCCAGAATCCACAGCCTGGGCCTTTGCCGACAGGGCCGGTATTGAAGCGGTAGTAAATGAGATGCTTGAGATCTTTACAAGCTCGAATCTGTCGCATGAGCTTGTACTTGTAGCGGTACATGCCTGTTAATTGACCGACGTGATTGAAGATGTAGTGAATGCCGTCTGCAAGCTGGAAGGAGTCAATGTTGCCGAGACGGTACTGCACTTGCGAGTCCACGAGCAATTTTGTCAAGCGCAGAATTTCGCGAATGAGATGGAAAGCGTTACCGAATCGCGACTTTTTACGTTCCTTGGTGGTCAGTGTTTTGACGGGCTTCAGGTTCATGTTGTAGTCGAGATGGAGATAGGTGAGACCTTTGCGGTGGATGAGTAGGTTGAGCATGTTGTAGCCTTGACGGATCAGTTGCAGACCCGCCTCGACCCAGTCGATCGTCGTACTTTGAAAGTACTTTGTCGCTTTGAGCTGCTTGTACAGGGATTTATTCAGATGCGCCTTTGGCTTGCGCTCGTGAAGCGCATTAATAACGTAATTCTTGAGCAACTTCTGGTAGGAGACGCGAACCTTGATGGGCTGTCCAGGGGGACAATGCTCTAGGTACCATTGTTTGATGAGAGGCACATCTTGGGCGCGCACCGTCTTGCCGCTCCGTTGATTGAACGGGAACGGCGCCCACCAGAGCGCAATAGCCGGTGCCGTCATCTCGTTGTATAGCGGCACCTCGCTCATGAATGGCTTGACACTCTTTGGCAACTCAAAGTCGTCCTCGCCCTCTTCATCGAAAACCTGCGACTCATGCGCAATCGCCTCATTGGCCGGCTTGAGTCGACGGATAGGGTTGACGACCGGATCAAAATAGTAGGCTGGCAACTCTGGGTCTTCGGCTTTGATGTACATGCTACTTGGCTCATGGTACCAGCTGACTTGTACAGAGCGTGGCAACGAGTTATACATGAACGGGAAGGCCACTTTGTACTCTGTTCGCAAAGGATGCCGAAAGATGATTTTGTAGACATCGTTGAACTCATTCCAATCTTCGTCGCGCGAATCAGCCGAGTCCTTGTACAAGGGCTCAAACTTGGGCCCACCGGGGATCGACATGTTGAGCGCTTTCGCTGTGAAGAATGATTTCTTGTCAAACAGATAAAAGTAGTTCTTGTCAGACAAGTCCGAGAGGAGCTGGTGCGAGTAGCGATAGAGCGCTGCCATCTGGTCGAGATTGAGATTCCAAGTCTTGTAGCTCGACCCGTTCGTGTTGGGCGTGTCTGCAAGAGCCTTGTGGTCATAGAACCATTCTGCAATGGCGGCATCCTCGTCTGCGTCAAACTCCATTTGAATCGGCTCGGGTGGCTCCAACTCTGCCATTTCTGAGACCTGCTCGAGCAGAGGCGCCTCTTCGTCGTCAAACGGCGGCAATCGAATACGGCGCATATGTCTGCGATCGCGCTTCTCGCGTCGCATCATGACCCACATGGACGCCCATTGCGCGATAAAGAGCGGCTCAATGACACGCGGTACCTCATTCACGAATGTGATGGCTCCTGTAATGTGATAGAGCACGGGCACCTCGCGCACATCCTCCCAGGGCATCGGCATATTTTCGAGAAGTTTGAGAACGGCATGTGGCATATACTTGAGCGCGCCGAGATACGATCGTTTGTCTGTCGTTAGTTTTCTTTGCAACAAAAAGTGATGTAAGGCTTACCATGTCTGTATTTTTTACTGCTCATGTCGCCATGCATACGCATGATCTGTCGCAGATGCTCAGGCGGCAGGTCCGCCTTTTGCGTCTCGATAAAGCCAAGCTTGCGCTGCTTGTTGAACTTTTGCTTTTGCGATTGCAGCCATTTGCGTTGCTTTTCTTCAATCTTGGGGTCGCGTTCCGCGGGCGCTGAAGGTTTAGTCGACGGAGGCGGTGGCGGAGGAGGCGGCTTGTTGCCTGCCTTGGCAACAGGCGGCGGCGGCGGTGGAGGAGCAGCAGCACGTTTCGGCGGCATGGTGGTTGTTCTTGAGGAACAGCTGCTTGCACAGGCTGCAGAGACAATTCAGCGTAGTCTGTTGACCTTGATAAAGAAGCCTTGATCTGTCTGTCGCTCAGCAGTCAAATCGGCCTCGAAGCGACAGGCTAGCACAGTCTTGCTTGAGCTTGTGGCGAGCTCTACTTGTTGAACCAGCGCAGGAGGTCGTCGATGGTCGCGTTCCAAATTTGTCACGTGAGAAAAACAGGCACCCAGACGCATTGCTTCCAAGGGTTGCTTCGTTTGATCAGGTCTGTCTAGGTTGAGGTCTGACAGTCTCCAAGAAAGCGCTGCCGGATAAAGCTAGAAGGCTGACCAGATTGACTTCTTGCTGCTTCTCCCATGCTCAGAAGGCGGAAGACTTGTCTGGTGCTGAATTGAGCTTACACACTGCTCTACCATGGTCTCGCTCTATTTGATCGCCCCGCTCGCTTGCATCGCCTTCATCAACCTGTTCCTCTATTGCTATCCGCTCTTCCGCGGCGTTTCTTATTTGATGCCCGTCGGAAGACCACCTCTACGTGTTCTCATTCTCACAGGTGCGACTTGTCACTGTCTATGCTTATTGGCAGACTAACCATGCCACAGACTTGCATCTCGAAGGTGATTCCAAAGTGGCACGCATGGGCTGGCGCGGCGCAGTGGATATCTGGGGTAATGACCATTATCTAGGTCATATCCACCGCGTGGCCGCCTTCTTTGTCAGACCCACGCAGACCGTTGTGCTCGGTGACCACATGTCCTCGCAGTGGATTGACGATGTCGAGTTTCGAGCACGGGCGAAACGCATGGAGGAACGGATTCTGCGGTTCAAACCCGGCGACGTTGTCTTCAACATCAGCGGCAATCACGATATTGGTTATGCGGGCGAGATGACCAGTCATCGACTGAATCGCTGGCATGACCGGTTTGGTCCTTCCAACTTTATTCACCGTCTCGATGCCTCTGAGCTGCCCGCTGGCGCATACCCTTTACGCTTTGTTGCCATCAACAATCTCCAGCTGGATGGCCCAGCTGATGATGAGATTCATCGTGGAATGACCCATACGTTTTTACAAACCTTGCCGGACGATGGCGCCACGACCATCTTGCTGGCGCATGTCCCGATGCACAAGGAGGTCAACGTCTGCACGGATCCACCTTATATGCACTACTACGACTTTCCACGCGTCTTGCTGCGTGCACAAAACCATCTCTCGCCAGAGTCCACCAAAGCGTTACTTGATGCCGTCTTTACAGATCATGGCGGTATCATCTTGACAGGCCACGATCATCAAGGCTGTCATACGTATCACAGCAAGTCACGCGATGGCTCAGAGAAGTGGACAGCCGGCCGCTGGAGCCCAGAAGCGGTGGACGTGACCGGTGCGTCGAGTGCGCGCCTCGTGGAGGAAGTCACGGTCCGGTCGATGATGGGCCAATATCAAGGCAACGTCGGCGTCTTGACGGCTGACTGGAATGCCGCCAGCAAGCGCTGGGAATTCCAGTACAAGGCACTGCCGTTTATGCATAACACGCTCTGGTGGGTTTGCAAGGGCGTCACGGTGGCCGGGCTACTTTTGCCCGCGGTGTCCTGGCTCATCAAGCGCACAGTTGCTGGCAGACAAGCTGAGCAAGGTTTGCGGCGGTGGGTGTCTGTCAAGAGCCGTCGCCGCAAGACACGGGATTACTAATGCTTGCCTAGGTACGTGCTGTACGTATACAACTGAGTAGGTTCGCAGCTAGCTACACAAGTGCCTGCGTAGGTATTATCAATGCATATGAGTGAAGCCAGCCAGCTAGCCCTGTGATGGATCGATTTGCTGTTGCTGTGGGGCCTAGGCCTTTGTTCGCGAGCAAATGACGCAGCTGCCTTGCGTGCCCTGCCCTGTTGCGGTTCTCTTCCTTCCCTAGGTTGAGAATTTGTTGGTCGCGCTGCAATCCGGCAGAAGAGACGCCGAACGCCCGCTACATCATCGCCTGAAGTGCTGCTTACTCTGCGGCTGCTCGTCAGTGCTAGACTGAGCTGCTGGCCAAACGACGGACAGGGCCTTCGACATCATACTTCCATATTCCATACTTCCAAAGGAACAGGCCCCCTTTCCTCCATCTCCATCTCTCTCTCTCTCTTCTTCCCTTTCCCTCCATCAACAGCACAGACAAGGCCTTCCACCTCTATACACCCGTTCTTGTCCTGCAAGAAGATCATCAGGAGAACACCGCAAGGGAACGCTTATCAAGGCCCCACCACGCGATAACAACTACGAGTTCTATCCAGGCGCAGGCCTCTAGTCTTCCTTTTCTTGGTTATTGAATCACAGCGATACCTAGTGCGCCCAGCGAAGAACGACCAGACTGCAATCTGCAAGCTCCCAAATCCTAGGAGTCTGTCTCGCAAAGCTCCCTTCTTTCTAGTTTAAATTCGACCAGAGTCATCTTCAGCACTTGTCCTTCTCTCGAATACCCAACGAGTCTCTATCCACATCCTTCAAGATGCCCATGATTGAGGTGCGCTTCTTTCATCTCTTACAAAGGGACCGCTAGCTAACACGTTGCAGAACCTCAAAAACTTTATTCGCCAAGGCAAACAAGCCAAGCAAGGACAATCCCCTGTCGCGGCCTCAAACGAGTTTGGCACCGGTAACGGTCAAGCGGCGGCGGCAGCATCTCAAAAGGTGACGACCGACCGTGCGGCGCAAGACAAGGCCGCCAAAGCAGCCGCTGCAGCCATCCCCAAAGCCCAGGCGCCGGATCCCATCTATAATGAAGCAGCCGCCCGTATCGTTGCTGAAGAGCGCGAGGCCAAGGGCAAGTTGCCTAATTACCCAGGATTGGAGAAATATACGTTGATTGTCAAGATGGGAGAGTACGTCATTGCCCGAAACGCACTTCTGCGACTCAAGCACTAACCCTTCAAGTGGCGCATTCTCAAATGTCTACAAGGCACAGGACCGGGAGACAGGACAGACAGTCGCCGTCAAGGTGGTGCGCAAGTATGAGCTCAGCTCTTCTCAGGTAAGAAAAAAATCCCCTACTAGGAACTTCTCTTTTGATGGTCCTACCTTGCGACAAGAGAGCCAACCTTTTCGCATTAGGGCAACGCTCATCTGCATCCAAACATCAAAAAGAAGGCGCCAAAAGGAATCGAGGTACGCGTTTGCCGAACCTCTAGCGTTCCTTTTGTCTCATGTGTGGGCACTAACATTCATGCTAGCGGGCCAACATTCTCAAGGAGGTCCAGATCATGCGCAACCTTGATCACCCAAACGTCGTCCAGCTCTTGGAATTTTTGGAATCACGGGACTACTACTACCTCGTGCTTGAGCTCTGTTCTGGCGGAGAACTCTTTCACCAGATTGTGCGTCTGACTTACTTTTCAGAAGATCTTGCGCGTCACGTTATCACGCAAGTCGCTGAATCAATCCACTATCTGCATGAAGTGAAGGGTGTCGTCCATCGCGACATCAAACCCGAAAACTTGCTCTTTGAACCGATCGACTTCATCCCATCCAAGAACCCCGTCGTCCGCTCAGGTGAAGACGAGGAAAAAGAAGACGAAGGTGAATTCATTCCAGGCAAGGGCGCCGGCGGTATCGGCATCATCAAGATTGCCGACTTTGGCCTCTCAAAAGTTGTTTGGGATGCACAGACCATGACGCCATGCGGCACCGTCGGCTACACGGCGCCCGAAATTGTCAAGGACGAGCGCTACTCGAAATCGGTGGATATGTGGGCCCTCGGCTGTGTCTTGTACACGTTGCTCTGTGGCTTCCCGCCTTTCTATGACGAGTCAATTCAAGTCCTGACGGAAAAAGTCGCGCGTGGTCAATACACCTTCCTGTCACCTTGGTGGGACGATATTTCCAAATCAGCCCAAGATCTCATCTCGCACCTGCTGACGGTCGATCCGAACCAGCGCTATACAATTGATGAGTTTTTGCAGCATCCATGGATCAAGGAGACGCAAGAACCCACCAAGCCTGCCACAGATGCGCCGCCGACAGGTCTCGATGCACAAACACCGACAACAAGACATATGGACAATTTGCCAATGCAGACGCCCGGTGGTCGTTATGGTGTCCCCGAAACGCCTGGCGGCACGCGTCGTGACTTTCGTTCACCCGGTCTTGTGGCACTGCGCGAGGTGTTTGATGTCACCTATGCCGTGCATCGACAGGAGGAAGAAGGTGCACGTCAAAAGAATGTCAAGCATGCCAACTATCGTCTTGCGGATTTGAATGCCATGGATGAAGACGAGGAAGATGCGTACATGGCGACGACAGAGTCGACTGGGTCGCAAGACGCGAATGGTCTGCATGGGCGTCGTGGGATCTCGAACGTCGAAGGCGTGACGGACAAGTTGCAAAATACATCGCTGGGTGAGAAGAAGCGACGCGTGGCCGAGGTACCGGCGACAAGACAGCCGCAAGCGAGGAAGAAGGGCTTTGAGCTCAACATGGATAATGCTACTTTGCTGGGCCGAAGAAAGGCGCCGGCTCATTGAGATGCTTGTAGTCTGTGGAAGACATGCGATAGAACCCTGCTACAGTAGGTAAGGTCTATTTTTTGCTTTATAATGTCGTTCAAAGATCTGGATATGCCTTTTATTTGAGACTAGTGTACATGTGTTGGCGAGCGCTACGGTCCAGGTCATCTATGCCTTTGGCGCTTCATCGTCACTCTCGTCAAATTCGTCATCCCGTTGCGCCTTGCCATTCAGACCCTTTCTCGCATTCGGATCCTTGTCATCTTCATCGGCATCCGAGTCATAGTCGACATCCCGCGGCACATCCTGCATCTGGACACTTGGCGCAAACGCCGTGTGCCGCAAATTCTCCTTGACCTGTGTCAAAATCTTGTCGAGGTATTCACGCGAGTTCATATTCTCCATGTTGTTGGGCCGTACATCAAGTTTATAGTCGGGTCCAAAGTACTCGTAGTAGTCGTTGTAAGGAATGTTGCCTTCGGGTTCTTGACCAACGAGCAGACCCGTCTCATACGTCCATGTCCGCGAAACGTTGCGCATCGTGTAGCCGCCGCCGCCGAGAATTAAGGTGGGCAGGTTGAATTTCTTGACAAAGGCAACGCACGAAGCGTGGCCCTTCATCGAGAGGTTGAAGCAGCCGAGTCGATCGCCTGAAAGGGAATCAGCGCCACATTGCAAAACAACTGCGCCGGGACGGTAATGATCCATGATGGCCTGGATCGTCGGCTCAAACACACTCGCATAGGTCTCATCGGTGATGCCATCGCGCAAAGGGACATTGACAGAGTACATTTTACCCTTGCCGGCGCCAATATCCCGCAACTCTCCCGTGCCTGGGAAGTACTCGCCATATTTGTGGAAGGAGCACGTCATGACGCGGTCGGTTGTGTAAAACGCTTCCTCGACACCGTCACCATGGTGCACGTCAATATCGATATAGAGCACGCGGGCATAATACCGCAGCAACTCGATAATGCCGAGGACAATGTCGTTGATGTAGCAAAAGCCAGACGCTTCAAACTTTTTCGCATGATGCAGTCCGCCGGCCCAGTTGAGGGCGATGTCGCACTTGCCACGGTTCAACCGCGCGGCACCTTCCATGGACCCACCGCCGCTGATGCCGCAAAACTCAAAGAGACCGTCAAAGACGGGGCAGTCATCGCCGACATTGACTGGCGGTTAGCAAGCAATCAAAGAATCGTATAGAGACTTACATTTGCCTTGCTCTTTGGCAAAGTTCTCCATATTCTCGGGCGTCACGCGGCTGAGAAACTCAACATACTCATCGGTATGGAACTGGCACATTTCTTGCTTCGTTGCCGGTTTGGCTCGATAAATCTCCATCTTCTTGTAGAGACCATAATTCATGATGAGCGCATGGGCCATGCGGATGCGATGCGGCTTCATGGGGTGACCGGCGCCATAGGCGTAGTTGCCGACGTCCGAGTCGTAGAAGTAGGCGACTTTGGGTTTCGCTCCTCCGTTGGCGGCGATGGGGAGGAGGGAGCCTTGCCGTTGGCCTGAGCTGCTGTAGGTGGCTAGCTCTGTGTCTGTCATGTCGTCAGTAGCTCCGTAGTCTGAAGTGAGACTATCGTAGCTAGGGATGGCGATTGCAACGGTGGATCTGGATGCGAGTTGAGTTGCAGCAGAGAAGCACGTGACTCACCACTCAATGGCCGTGGTATGGGTGACACCTCCTGAGCTGAAACATGGGCACCCAGCTGCAGATATCCACGCAGTCGACAAGACACGCACCCCCCTTCCTCTCTCTCTCTAGCCGCTCAGAATCTATTCAGACAAAACTCAATCATGGCAGACACATCAGAAGAGTATGAAGATTCATTCCTTGACATTGAAGAACTGCAGGTATCACTTTCTCGGGACACCCTCCCAAATACCGCCTGTTTCCCCTGACACGCTCGCTGACCCGCAGAATCACGGTATCGGCATGGCAGACATCACAAAGCTCAAGTCAGCTGGCATCCATACCGTGCAGGGAGCAGTCATGACCACCAGACGCTCACTGCTCAAGCTCAAGGGGTTCAGCGAGGTCAAAGTGGAAAAAGTCAAAGAGGCATGTGCCAAGCTCATTGTAAGAAGGTCTTCCCAAGCGAAGCTAGTCTAGCGTACTGACACCGACTGAAGCCAGCTGCAAGCTTCCAGAGTGCTTCCGAGATTGCTCAAACGAGACGTCGCGTCTGTAGCATTTCGACCGGCAGCAAGGCATTTGACGCCATGCTCGGCGGCGGCGTCATGACGAGTTCTCTGACAGAAGTCTTTGGCGAGTTTCGTACCGGCAAGAGTCAGGTACACAACCCTTGTTGCTCCATAAGCAAGCATGCTAAAAGGACAGCTTTGTCACACCATGTGCGTTGCTGCGCAGTTGCCCAAGTCGCTTGGCGGTGCCGAGGGCAAAGCAGCCTTCATCGATACAGAAGGCACCTTTCGACCAGAGGTAGGCACGCCACTGCTGACATGTCTTGCCGCTTGAATGCTCACCGCTAGCGATGCCGCGCGATTGCCGAGCGTTTTGGCGTCGATGGCGATGCCGCTCTTGAAAACATCGTCTGTAATCGCGCCTACACCTCTGAACAACAACAGGAAGCGATCGACAAGGTCTGTGGTCTCTTTGCAAGCGATGGCAACTTTCGCTTGCTGATTGTCGATTCCATCATGGCACTCTTCCGTGTCGATTACTCCGGCAGAGGTGAACTCGCTGATCGACAGCAAAAATTGGGCATCATGCTGAGTCGCTTGACCAAGTTGAGTGAAGAATTCAACGTTGCCGTCTTTGTCACGAATCAGTGCGTCCTTCTTCTCATTCTCAACTCTCAAGAAGAGCTGACAGGCAGAGTTCAATCGGATCCCGGTGCAGCAGCCATGTTTGCGAGCGCAGACCGTAAACCTATCGGCGGACATGTCATGGCGCATGCCAGCGCGACGCGCATCTTGTTGCGCAAGGGACGTGGCGAAGAGCGTGTTGCCAAGATTCAAGACTCGCCTGAGGTTGCAGAGGGAGAATGCGTCTATGTCATCAAGGCAGGTGGCATCTGCGACAGCGAGTGATGGATTTGACCACGGCGTTCATTAGACATTTAGACTTCATGAAATGAACATTTCTCAATAGGCCAAGCGCGTGCTGTAATCGCGTGGGCTAATGACAAGACCACGTCCCTTTCTGGCACCTTTGTAGACTGTCTCAAAGATGTCAATCAGCTCCTGCTTGTCTTCGATAGGGAAATTGATCTTGTTGTTGTTGCCCGTGCCAAGATCAATCATCATGTGCTTGTTGCGAAAGAAGAACATGATGGTACACCGGTCGTAGAGCTCGTACATTTTGTTGAAGTCCTTGACCTCGTCCAAGTCGACGAGGTAGACGACGGCAAAGTTGCGTACCTTGTCGGCAATCTTGAAGAGAATCTCGTCTTGGCGCATGCAAATCTCGTCTGCATCGCGGCCAAAGCGCAAGACGACAAGCCGTTCCTCTTCAGACATGATGGCTTGATCGACATGCCAGGCTGTCCGCAAATGAGGCAACAGATAGGACATGTTGTTGGTGCGATTATTGGTACTGGAGAGAGGTGAATTGAAGAGTGTGCTACAAATATACAAATAGACTGCAGACACGGGCGATTCATAGTGGTGCCATGGCAAGCGTCTAATGTAAGAACCGCTTGCGTTTCATGGCAATGGGAAACGCCGTCTGCCACTTGTCGACAGGAATCCCTTGACCCGGCAGACATTCGAGACCGCCTTGTGCTTTGAACGCCGCCTCTTCCGAATCCCGTTCGTGCGCTTGTGCCTGCAACTCTGCCTGCTCTGCAAGGATCTCCGCCAAATTATGGCCCACAAGAAAGGGCGACCACTTGAGTTTGCTCTTGTCGACGCGCTTGTAGGGTTTACTCTCCCAGGCGCTGATGAGGGCATTTAGTTTTTCAATGTCGATGCGAATAGCGTACAGATCGAGGATTGGTTCATGCAGCAGTGCCTGAAGGTTCTCGAGCGCGCAAATGGTATCTTCTACCGTCATGGTGGCGCGCCTGCTGAGTTGTTCAATACTGACGGGTCCATCAAGATCGCGCAAGACGTAGCTCATACGTAGTTTCCAGTAGTTGCGATAGCTGACGAGACCAAGATCCGACAGCGGCTTCTCGGGTGTGCCAATACGCCCATCGACTGACGAAAGAAGATAGCTGAAATCAATGAGAAAGTTGCCGTAGCCTTTGCGTTGGTGAATGGGCAAGGTCAGGATACAGGACAAGTTGTTGGTGACGCTCCGTTTCTCCTTCGAAAAGTAACCCACCAAATGACAGCCGTCTTGGTCAAATTCGGTCATGACATAAAAGACAAACGGCTCGACGTCGTAGTAGAGGGTCTTGCTCTGGAGAAACATCTTGGCGAGCAAGCACAAGTTTTGGCAATAGACTGGATTCTTGCGGCCATCCACCTCCCACAAGCTGAGATTATCATCGCGATAGATTTCATTGCCTGGCGGATGTCGATGCGGACACTTGAGGGCGTGCCGTTGGGCGACAAAGGACGAGTTCATATACTTGAGGCAAAACTCGCAAATGTGCAAGACGGTTTCGCGCGCATACTCTTCAGGATACGGCGCGCTGTACCACGTATCAATCTCATACTCTCCAAACCAGATACTGCGGACTTTACTCGCCGGCTCATCCGGATTGGGCAAGACGGTGGGTGTCGGGTGCAAGACTTCAGCTTGTTGCTTGGCGGCGTCGAAATGGGCAATATCTAATTCATCCGGCACGGTCCGCGTCGTGTCGGCTTGCTCCGGTGTCAAGATGCCGCCAAACCGTTTGAGCATCGCTTTTGAATCTTGCTTTGGAAACGCCTCGAGTCGCTGTTGACGTGGTGAGATGGGCACCGGCTGCGGTTGCTTGACGCGTAATTTGAACGCCGTCGTCTTTGCAACCGCGGAGGAAGGAGGCATCGCTGTTGGTTTCGGCGACGGACGCGCACCGGTTGCTGGGCTACTGTGTGAATGACCTGTACCGACGCGACGCGCTGTGAGGGCTCGCAACTTAGTCCGCGGCAGCTTGAATCGCATCACGAGCGAGGTCGCATCGTGTGCAATGACGGCGACACTACTTGTGACGCGCTTTGGACGCATACGTCGGTCTGCACTCGGCGTGTCTGCGTCCCCTTGACTTGCCTTGCTAAAGGCCGTTTGCGTTGCGAGGGAGCGTGCTGATTGACGGAGGGGCGCCGTCCGCGGTGAACTCTTGATCCGCTCAGACTCTTCATCTGTATAGACAGATTCTGAATCAGAGTCGCGCTGGCGTAAGCATTGGATAGACGCGCGTGCAGCTTGTGTCTTGGGCTGTCGAATGGATGGACCTACCTTGCGCTTCATACTTGATGTAGCTTTTGATCTCTTCTTAGCTTGAGGGTGACTTTGGCATCTGCCTGTGTCTCTCTAGCTCTCTGCGATGTCTCTTCACTCTGTTCTGATGGCTCAGTCCAAGGAGAGTCCTCCAGCTCTAGTTGTTGTTGCTTGTCTTTGCAGGGATTCGCCGTGAACACTGGAAAAGGACGACCACCAGGACACCGGACCTTACCTAGGTACTCGTCTTACTCGTCTAGAGATCAGGCCAAGAACAGGCTCAACAGGAGAGGGCACATCACACACAATCAAGTCAACGACCTACTTGATAGATAATGCCGATCCCCTTTGAGGCGCTCCTGCCCTTTGGCATCATCATCGGCATGTACACAGCAGCCGGCGGTATGTCTACTCTCTCAAGCTCTCTGATGACAGCACGATGACTGACAACAGGTCTCCTTGGCGCAACCAAGACACTCTCCAACGAAGGCAAAGCACACCGGTACGGCCTCGATGTCTGGGAACGACAAATGATGGAACGCGACCGGCGGTTGACGGGCACGCTGCGAGGACAATCGGCGAATCCCAAGGCGGACCCTGCGTTTGCAGTCAACTCGGCGTGGAAGATTGAGAAGCGCATGTACTAGATTGAAGCGAAGCAATGCTTGACTTGGACTTGGCTATTGCTTGCCATTGCTTGGTGTATTTGCCTGACTGCCTCTTTGACCATGTACCATGACAGATGAGGCCTTTCTTTAACTCTGAAGAACCAATATCTACCTTCTATGGGCTGTGATGATATCCCGACTGCTACTGCTTAAGCTTCTATGATTTCTTTTCTCGACCGCTTGCTCCGTCTACCCCAGCAATCTACCTAGTTTCTTGTGCTCCGACGACTTGACCCACCACTCTATTCAATCGCATCTATATCATCCACAGCTCAGATGTGTTTCAAGACCACTTGCTCAACCTGTGACAAGCCTACCTGGGCCGGCTGCGGCAATCACATCGAAAAGGCCCTCGCAGATGTGCCCAAGGACGAGCGTTGCCACTGTCGCGAGGACAAGGCCGCCAAGGAGGAAGCCACACCGGCGGCGCAATAAGGCGATCTGTCGTATAACATACATGAAGATCAATGCACAGACGGGATGGGTGCGTCAGGACGAGGACTTGGAGGGAGACCGTTGCTAGGATGATCACGACTGAAGATGGCGAGGCGACTTTAGCGCAGCTTTTGTAGAAGGCTGCTCGGATAGCCATCAATCATTGCCTTGACCCGACTCTTGCCAGTGACTCTGAGTGTCTTGAACGATTCACAGATGCATCCTCCTTGCTCTATCCGCTAAACTCGGGCTCCTCATGACGATTGCTACTGATCATCCACGGATCTTTTTGCGCAACCTACCACACACACATCACAGCATGTGCATACGGACAACATGCTCAACCTGTGGCAAGCCCACCTGGTCAGGCTGCGGCAATCACATCGAGGCAGCCTTGGCAGGCGTGCCTGAAGCGGAGCGGTGTCAGTGTCGCGAGGAGAAGGCCGAGCATGCGCAAGAAGCCACTGAAAGGGCGTCACCGGAGAAGACTATGACAGACGCAAGACCAGCTAGTCGAGCAGCTCTGACGTCGCAGGCCAGTGTACCAGGTAAGGCGATACAGGTGCCTTATTTATCAGCCGGCGTCGAGCGCGTGGCTATCCTCGCGGGCCATACCGACCGTGTCTGGCACGTTGCGCCGCATCCGCAATTGCCCATGGTTGCTACCGCGTCGGCCGACAAGACAGTACGTCTCTATGCCACGCAAGATTTCCATCTCATGGGCATCGTCGAGGGCAATCACCAACGCAGCATCCGATGCTGCGATTGGAAACGCGGCGAACAGAAACCAGTCTTGGCAACAGCCTCTTTTGACTCAACAGCCGGCATCTGGGACTGTGTCGGCGATGCAGAGACGGGCGAGGGTGAATGGGAATGTGCCGGCCTGTTGGAAGGTCATGAAAATGAAGTCAAGGCCGTGGCTTGGTCAGCGTCCGGCACGCTCCTAGCCACCTGCTCACGCGATAAGAGTATCTGGATCTGGGAGGCAGAAAACTATGAAGACCCCGAGTGTGTCAGTGTCATGCAGGAACATACAGGCGACGTCAAGTGTGTCGTCTGGCACCCGCAGGAGGAGTTATTGGCGAGCGGCAGCTACGATGATGAAATCCGACTCTGGCGCGACGACGGCGATGATTGGATTTGTTGCGCCGTGCTCAAGGGGCACGATGGGACCGTCTGGCAACTCGATTTCGAAGGCGGTGCCGCGGGTCTTGGGCAAAGGCTCGTCAGTGTCAGTGGCGATGGCACCGCTCGCATATGGCGCCGAACTAGTGATCCGGCAGCCAAGGGGAAAGATCCTGCTGCGTTGCCGAGTATCATTCGGCCTTCGATGGACCAAGTGTGGGAAGAAGAAGCACAGCTGCCGACACCGCATGAGGGCGATATTTACACTGTTTCCTGGAGTAAAGAATCAGGACGGATTGCCACCTCGGGCGCTGATGGCACGGTCGTCATCTACAAACAGACTCAAATCAACGAGGAAGCGAGCCAGAGCGCATGGGAGGTGGTGTACACAATTGAAGGCGCGCATGGCGTCAATGAGGTGAATCACGTCTGTTGGGGCGGCCTCAGTGCGGATGGCAAGACTGAAGTGCTCTACACGGGCGGTGATGACTGTACGGCTGTTGTCTGGCGCGTCAGCTTGTCCTAGACCTCGAGTCATTTACATTACCCACGTAGTAGCCACTAGGTCGCACCGGCGCTCTCCGCGTCTTTCGGCTCCGACAAGGCGCGACGAGATGGGAATCGGGAAACTCATTTATCCAGCGATATCACACCTAGGCCTCAAGCCGACTTCCGCAAACCAACCTAGCTAGCCATTCCCATCATGACTCAAGTCTCTCGCATCCTCCGTGCAACGCACGCCCGTACACCGCTCATCAAGTTCCTCGGCAAGCGATCCCGTAAGTCTCTTGCAATCAGCCAGCTGCATGACCTCATGCCGCAAAGAAGCATGGCAGGTCATTGATAAGGATATACCAGGCTAACGCATGCTTCGATAGACGCCAAGGTGGAGGAGACGAAAGCCGGTGTTCATCCCGAATCCCCCACGGGCCAATTGCCGAGCTCGTTCCAAGCCTACCGGTCCAAGGCGATCCAACATGGCCCACTTGCAACAGGCAAGCACGCTGAAGCCAGCCGGGGACTCGTGCCGGCGCGGTCGCAACTGGAGAGCCGGTACCGCTACATTGCCATGTCTGCCGAGGAGATGGACGCGATTGACACGGGTGGCGCGACGCTCTTTGCTTGAGCTGTTTCGCAACGTCTTTTGCCTTTCTTGTTCGACCTTCTAGTGGCTTCTGCCCTCAGAATATCGGGAACTGCAGTCCATCTCTCTGTCTACGCTGAGTAGCTCTGCTGCTCGAGGACAGTTTCGCAGGATGCGACAGTCGAGGTCGGATTGACCCTTTCTCGTGCCGGGCCCGCCGGCTTTCATTCGATTTTTGACGACGACCCTGTATCTGACCCTTCTTCATGTCTCAATGTTGCCCTAGACCTCCAAAAGTACCTTCTCTATAACTTATTTACAAGTATACACATCTTCATTGATTTGTGACGGTGAAGGGCGCGACTCGACTTTTTGTCATCGACGACACGGCGACAAGTACTTATGACCTAGGTTCATAGATTGATCACAGCATGAGCTTCATCATAGAAGCAGCCAAGCGCTATCAGCCGCCGAGCTTTGCTACGAAGCAGTCCCGCGACGAAGACATGATGGACCTCGACGGCGCTGACGACGAGCATGCACAAGGCGACAACGCCTTTGCCGCAAGTCGCTCAACCACCATCCCGGGCGACCTCATCACAGATGACCCGCAATTCATGCGCGGTCATGGTACTTATATGCTCGATCAGACTACACAAATACGCTCTTCGTTGATTGGCACCGTCAGTAGAGTCAACAAGCTGCTGAGCATCACGCCTTTCAAGAGCAGATTTCTGCCCGAGATTGGTGATCTCGTGGTAGGCGTCATCAAAGAGGTCGGTCTCAAGCGGTGGAAAGTGGAAATTGGTGCACGGCAAGATGCAGTCCTACAACTTGCGAGTATCAACTTGCCTGGCGGTATTCAACGGCGCAAAACTGGCACAGACGAACTCGCCATGCGCAGCTTCTTTGAAGAAGGCGACCTCTTGCTTGCTGAAGTCCAAAATTACTTTGGCGACGGCAGCGTCAGCTTGCACACGCGATCACTCAAGTACGGCAAGCTGCGCAATGGTCAATTCGTCCGGGTCGCACCGCAACATGTCGGGCGCTCCAAGACGAGTGCCGTTCAGCTCGGACAGCACGTCGACCTCGTCCTCGGCACCAACGGCTTTTGTCACGTCTCGCTTCATTCAGATCTCAGTCTATCGGGCGGTGCAAGCACAAGTGCAACACAGGCTGGCTACAATGCACACAACAATACGACGCAAGAAGCGAGTGAACGCATCTACAGCAACGTCAATGCTGATATTTCTGCTCGTGCTCGTGAAGAGATTGCCAGAGTCCGGAATATCTTGATTGCGCTGGATCAAGAGGGTATTCGCATGGATGTCTCTGTTGTCAAGCGTGTCTATGAAGCGTCAGGCGTCGTCGGGGACGTCTGGGAGATTTTGTCGCCCGACATGCGCAAACGCCTCGCGGCAGAAGCGACCTTTCGAGAGTAAGCCCAGGGACAGTGGCAAGCATTATCTACATAGCATAAGCGGGCATAGCAAGTACTTTTTTGTCATCTAACGCGCGCGACCTGCTTGACCGTCTCGACGTTGGCCGGCCGATGCCGAATCTCCTCGCCAAACGACATGTCGCGCCACACCTGACTAAAGGCCTCCATGCGTTTCCGCTTGGCAGCTTGCCGTAACGCTGTCCGGCTCATGACATTGGTCGGGTGTCCATCCGAGCTGTCAGACTCTGCATCGGACTCGACCCCTCCCTCTGCGACATCCAGCATCTCTTCATCCTGTGATTGTCCCTGCTGTGATGCCTCTTCTTCGAGTGCCGCCAATCGCCACAAGGACGCCTCCATCATCTGCGTTTCTTGCAAGACACGCTGACGCATCTCAAGCTCTGACTCCACGCGGTCAGGGAAGACGGGTGTACGCTGATGTGTGTACAATGGCGGCAGCGCAGGGAGCAACATACCCTTCTCCATCATATAGGGCGGAATGCCGCGACGTTTGCCGTTCAACTCGGGGCCCAGCAGCTGCGCTTGCATTTTGCGATCCATGGCACTTTCAAAGCGCTTTGGCACCTTGTCTGCGCACGTCTCGAGCGTGACTGGCGCAGCACGCGGGCTTGTTGATTCATAGCGCCTCATCCTCATCACCTCGTCTTCGAGTGCGCCAGTCGAGACATGGCCTCGCAAAAGCCCCAACTCCACATCTTCATAGCTCACTCGCGTACGCCGCTTGGCTCTTGTACACGCCAAGGTGCGATGCGCAAGCATTTGTATGTACTGCTCCGCCAGCCGGTTCAGGTGGAACAAGGCCGCCTTGTCAATCGCCTCATACTCGCCGCGTGAGTGTAAAATTTCCGAAACAGCACGAGCCATGAGTGTCTCGACCAGCTCGCTTGTGACATTGCTCGACATGCAGGGCCTGGGCTTGCTCTTGCTGATGATGTCCTTGTCACCAGAGTCAGACACTCGCGAGTTGACTATGTTCATCGACAGGAAAACAAAGCAGTCATAATTTATTCTGTGCCGTACCAGCCATAGGAGACCATATCTACTTTACCCCCATCACCGCCAAAACCTTCACCCTGGTCAATCTGATCAACATGGACGCCCTCGGCGCGCAAGAGATCAGCCTGACGCTGGGTGGCGGCACGACCGGCCTCGCGTGGGCTGATGATGCCGACGCTCGATACGATACGCTGCCAGGGAACCGTCTCATCTGTGCATGTCTTGAGACAGGATCCGACAAGCCGACTGTGTTTCGGGTAGCCGACGAGCGACGCAATGGTGCCTGTGTATGGTCAACGAGACATTCTGTAGCATACGAGCTCAGCTGGCTTTTGAATCTTGAGCCTCGAGTGCAAGCTTACCATAGGAGCTACATCGGCCGCGAGGTACTTCTTTGACTTTTTCATAGACGAGCTCTCGAAAGTTATCTGGCGCGCGTTCAGACATGGTGTATGTCGTGCAGCTAGCGTCAAGCTTAAGAAAGATGGCCATCTAGATTCCTTCTACAGTGTGGTTTGCGTATAGTATAGTACAAGAGCAGATAAAGATGCATGTCTCTCCTCATCCGCCATGGGTCACCTTGACGCCAGCTTTCACCGGCGCCCTCGGTAGATTGCGACACTGCGAAACGTCCAGGATCTGCAGCGTCGTGATGTGGTCCAAGACACTGCGAATACCTGCCTCAGTCACACGTACACAGCCGCGCACGCTGAGATGGCGCAGCGATTGAAGGTGATGGCTGATGCTGCCGAGACTCGAGTCAGACACGGCCGATCCACAAAAAGCCAGCAGGAGGCTTTTGAGGTTTGGTAAACCAAGCGAAAGAACCTCGACGCTCGTATCGCTTAGGGCACAGCAAAAGCTCAGGTCGAGATGCTCGAGTGCGCCGCATGCATTGACGAGCGCCACAATGGCATTGTCACTCAAGAAAGTACAATCGCGCAGGACGAGCGTCTTCATGTTGGCAAAGCCAGTCGGTGCATAACTCCAATAACCAAAGCCGGCGTCCGTGATGCTCGTGCAGCGTGACATTTTGAGCACCTGGAGCCGCGGCGATGCATGAACGGCAATACAATGCATACTGCGATCACTAATGTGCTTGCAGTATCCCAAATCCAGCTCTTCCAATTGATACGCTGTGTTGATGATTTTGAATAAAGATTGGTCATTCATCTTGCGACAATTGGAGAGATCGAGCGAGCGGAGATTGGGTGCTCGCGCCGTCAGGTTGTATAAGCTTGCGGGCGAAATGTTCCAACAAGAAGCGAGCGCAAAGTGCTTTGTCTGGGGGCCGCAGCAGCCCACAAGCCGTTGAAAGGAGCTGTCGGTAATGTGTGAGCAATGTGAAATATCGATTGAGACTGGACGCGTGCCGGCATACGCTGCCACTTGCATGAGCTTTCCGTCGTCAATGGTGCGCGAGACGTCCCGCAAGTCTAGTGACGGCAGTGGCATGCGCAGTAATAGAGCATTCCAAGTAGAATGAATGAGTCGCAATTGCGCTGCTCGAGCACTGCTCAGCTGTCGAATGATGTGCATCACGACACGCTCTGGAACCCGACCGGCAATGTAATTTTGCGGCACAACATTGCCTTCATTGTCGCGGCTGCGTTTCCTTGGCCGTTTGATGGAAAGCTCGATGGTCTGCGTCGACTTGGGCGACAAGGGCACGAGGTCTTCAGAAAGCTTGCGCTTATGTCGAAGATTGCCAAACGGATCTTGGTCAACAATAGTGGACAGCGTGCCAGCGCCGATTGAGGAGCGATCCGTCTGGGCATGGCTCTTGCTCATGAAAAAGTTGTCCTTGGTCATGCGATCTTTGGCAACAGCTTCGACAGAGGTCCGGATCATTGGATAGACGCGCGATACTTCCTGCAAGACGGTTTCTTCTAGTACAAGCGCCTCCACTTCCGTCACAGATCGTACAGAGGCTGTTCTCAAATCGGACAATGACAGCCAAGCAAGTTCGCCAAAGAACTGGCCTGGACCCAGCCGAGCGAGGACTTTGGCACGCGAGGCATCAATGACTTCGACGGCGCCAGAGACGATAAAGTAAATCTCCCGACCGGGCATGTCTTGTACCAGGATGGGCGTAAAAGGTGCGAAAGCGACCGGCCGGATTTTGAGCCCGAGAAAATGCAAAATATCAGGTGGCAAACTCGCAAACATGGGCACTGCCAGGATACGTTGACGCAGACTCGGCGCCTCGTTGCGTTGAAAGGTGTGCTTGAGTTTGCGTGTCAGCTCGAGTCGTTCTTGAGCTTCTTCACGGATAGCGCGTTCGATGCCCGGAAAGCGCGGCAGGACCTGTTGTAGATCTTCCAGCGTCAATGCCATGAGTAGACACTTTGTTTGTGCCACAATGCTTGCAGTCCGCGCGCATGAGAAGAGAACGCCGATTTCACTAGCGTTAGTCATGGCGTGCCAGTCGATGCTGCCTTACCCAAAGAATTGCCCGGCATAAAGCTCTGCAAACTTGGACTCGCCGTCGCGCGAGACGACCGCCACGGTGCCGCGGATGATCCAGTACATGGCCTTGGCTTCCTCGCCTTCCCTGCAGATTTCATGACCCGGCTCCACCATCCGTGAGCGCATGCGGTGCAGAATCAGCTCGACAAGCTCTTCGGGCGCCTCGCGAAAGAGCTTGAAGCTGCGGACGGCGCTTGTCACATCAAAAGTAGCCGTGCGGCCGCTGCCGGGACTTGCGAGATCTTGCGACGGGCTGCGTTCAAGGCTGCCTGGGTTGAATCCATCCGAGAGGCGCGGCGACTTGGGCTGTAGGTTCTCAGTCAAAAGCGGCGCCAGAGCATGCGCTTCTGCCGTCCGTCTGTTGATCTGTCCAGGTTGCCCCGCATTGTCCTGTGTCGCTTTGTGGTGGCCGTTGCTAAACGGAGGCACGACATTGAGCTTGTCGCTGGATGACACCGGCTCTATTGTATCGTCTGCAATGACGACAGCAAAGCGAGAGAGTGGGCTCTGCTGCTGCCTGTTCCGCCCTTGGGCCCTGCGCATGCTCGCGCTCGATGAGCTATCGTCTGCAAGGACTGGCAAGCGTTGAATTGAAGCAGCCTGTTTGGGTTTGAGTTTCTAAAAGCGGCAGCGAGCCTGCTGCTGTTGCCTGACCCACGGCTGCTTGCTTGTTGGCGTGATTGTTCGTCTGCAGCTGTCTGTCAGGTGTGAGAATAGAGTAGAGTGGTGTCCACAGGTCTTGTCCCGCGCCACTCACTCGCTTGACTCAATCCTGTCAATCCGTCTGTCAAAGTTCAGGGCAAGGGCAAGCTTCCCTAGGTGGCTATAGAGACGCCAGCAGAATTGAAGCCTACAGCTGGATAAGATGAGTTGGTTCTAGATCAAGGTGCCCAGGTGGATTGGCCAGGCGGCGGGAGCACTGCTACAGTGCTACCATGGGCCCCCCGGGTTAACACTAGAAGCGAGTAGCAATAGCAGGGCCTTATCAACAAGCATGATCTCGATACTACCTAGACAGACGGGGTAGCAATAGGGAACATGCGCTAGGACAGGGTCACCAGCACCCAGGGCCATGTCGTACCACTAAGCTAAAGCTATAGCTAGCTCAACATTAACGTTGCGGGCCGAAGCGGTGCTGCCCCTGGCCGGCCCTGCCCTTGTTCTTCCGGGGCTTTTAATGGGTGTGACTGGAGACCTTCGAATCCTAGTATACGTATACGTAGTCTATAGCCACAGCCAAGAAATCACCCGGCAGCAGCTAGCTATGGAAGCCAAGTGATGTATGGTGGTCTCGCTCTTGCCCTTGCTCTAGCTCTATGGCTCACATGCATGAGATCAATAGCTCGCTAGCTCTGATGATCACGAAGGGAGGCGATTGCAACTTGGGGCTGTAATCTTCGTGAGGGAAAGAGGAGAGAAGAGATGGAAAGAAGAGAAATAAGAGAGAGAAGAGAGAGAAGAGAGAACAGCAACACCCAGCCCTGGCAGCCCATCCGCACAAACTCAACTCAGTCAACCCTCACCACAACCTACTCACTCGGTTTTTTAGACCAAGTAGTAGATCCCGCCCTTTCCCCTCTCCCCTCCAACAACAAACATGGCACAGAAACTCTACATCGGCGGACTCGCATGGGCCACCGACGATGACTCCCTCCGCAGGGCCTTTGAGGAGTTTGGTGAAATCACCGACTGCGTCGTCATCAAGGACCGCGAGTCTGGCCGTTCGCGCGGTTTCGGCTTCGTCACCTATGCAGAGAACGACATGGCCGATGCTGCCATCGCCGCCATGCACAACCAAGACCTCGACGGACGCTCGATCCGTGTCGACAAGGCCAGCGACCCTGCTGACCGTCCTGCCGGCGGCGACCGTGGTGGATTCCGCGGTGGACGCGGCGGTGGCGGTGGCCGTGGTGGCTTCCGTGGCGGACGCGGTGGTTATGGTATGTCTTGCATCTATTCTTTTTTGATCAGAAAATTTGAAAGCTAACACAATCTACAGGTGGCGACCGTGACGAGCGTGACTCGCCTTACTCCCGTGGCGGCGGCGGCGGTGACCGTGATGGCTACCGTCCCCGTGGGGGTGATCGTGACGCTGGACGCGGTGACTACGGCCGTGACCGTGACAGCTACCGTCCCCGAGGCGGAGACCGTGACGGAGGTCGTGGCGGCGACTACGGTGGTCGTGGAGGTGACCGCGATGCTGGTGGCCGTGGTGGCGAGCGTGACTATGGCCGTGACCGCGAGGCTGCCCCGCGTGAGGCTGAGCGTGATGCTGCTCCCCGAGACGACGCCTACCGATCGCGCGATGATTAGAAAGCGTCTCACTTCAACCCTTTCATCTTTCTCCCCCGGCTCAGGATGCAGTTTGAATATGCCAACCAGTTTACATGACTTGCAGCACGAATGCTTTTGGCAAGCAAGAGGAGACAAGATTTGAGAAGGAAACTGAAAAGGAAAAAAGAGGAATTGTATCGCTCGTTGTATTTGCTTCTGGTTCTAGTTCGACCGATCTGCTCTTCTGACCTGTTTTCTTGGCCATCCGGCAACGTTCGCTCTGTCCTTTGCTCCTCATCAAGATGTTCAGAGTTGCAAGACGAGATGTGATTGAGAAATGTCCTGCGTCGAGCACTCAATGGAGTTTTAAATCACAAGTTTACAACGCCTCCTCGGCCAGTTCCTTGGCACAGAGCTCATCCATGCTCCGCGCCAGCAAGCTCACCTTGCGCTGAAACTTCCAGTCTGCCCAAGCGCCGTCGAGGTAATCCATGTCGTACCAGTAGTTCAAAGAACAACACAAGCCATCTACGGGGTCGTCCATTTGAGACACCTCATGGAACCACAAGGGAGGCAAGTAAAGCGTTTCGCCTGGCGCCAAGGTTACCTGAATCGGTCTCGCTTTCGGATGCGGCGGATCGGGTGGGTTTAGCCAAGAGACGCACGTCGCCGGTTCCACCGGTACAATCTCGAATGTGCTCTCGTCGTTGTTACTAGTAGGCGCGTACTTGGCCATCTGGTATTCGCCATCACAAAGCAAATGATACTGCGTCGGCGGATAGAGTGTGAAGCGCTTACAGCCTCGAATCTGGCAAAAGAGATTCTCAAACGAGTCGTGGTGAAGCGATGTTTTCGAAAGATGATTGCCGATCCAGATGTTGACCAACGGGTCACTGCCAAACACGTCAGCTGCCCAGCTCGGGCCATTTGCATCCACGTCCTTGGCCAGCGGCTGAAACTCGAGGTGCAGCGAGCCATTTTGAAGCTGTAGATATCGACAACCACCCGTTGGCTGTTCGATCCAATCAAGCATCTCGTTCAAGGTGCACTGCCTCTCATGAGGCTCCACAAAGTACGCGCCCTGAATACTGTCTGCTTCACCAGAAGGTGTACAGGCGCATGTCACCGTCTGCTCTCCCATTGTAGCGCGTAGATAGCTTGTTGTCCAACGTTGCAACGCATCAAAGTGGTCAATGGCGCCTAGCAGAGAGTGAGCTTTGTGGACAGCCAAGTTTTACGCTACCTTGGATGACTGTCGGGAAGCGCGAC
This sequence comes from Protomyces inundatus, assembly GCA_003717165.1. Lineage (NCBI taxonomy): Eukaryota > Fungi > Ascomycota > Taphrinomycetes > Taphrinales > Protomycetaceae > Protomyces > Protomyces inundatus. Next base: position 32,510 of record QXDR01000365.1, on the reverse strand, counting down.
GCCTTGATGGCGGTCAGGGCCTCCTTATTTGGAATGCCCTTGTAGAATGCAACCTGGCATGGCGTCGAATCATTGTATGTGTCAATCAGTTGAAAGAGCGTCTGTTCAAGCAACGAGTGAGTAGATGAAGCTTGAGCCTCGGGCATCAGCGAGTTGATAGCAAAGCTAGCAGATGAGTCAGTGAGCTGCTGGTCAGATGTACAAGTATCGATCAAGTGGCTTTCACTCGTCCTCGCTATAAGATCATCGCGAGTCGTCCAATTATGTAATTCGGGCGCTCCACACCACGATTGTCGACATTACGACTAGCATCAAGTCGATCGCACAAGACCTCTGGCTCAGTCAAAAAGACAGCCGCAACTTCAGCACCTAGTCAGCAATACACGCCACCATGAGTCTATCAGGCCTGCCACACCCGCCCTCGAGCATGTCAGAAGAGCAGCACGAGGCCGAGAGCTCTTATGAACGTCTGACGCGCAAGTTCAAAGAAGAGCCGCTCGTGCCGATCGGCATCGTCGGTACTTGCGCCGCACTCTTTGCTGCCTCTGTCTCGATTCGACGCGGCAACCAAAAAAGCGCCAATCAATTCTTTCGCTGGCGTATCTATGCGCAAGGTTTCACAGTGCTCGCCATGGTTTCTGGTAGCGTCTACTATGGCGATACCCGCAAGGATGCAAAGCGCATCAAGGATGAAAAGGAACGGGCCAAGGCGATAGAGGCGCGAGAACGTTGGTTGGCTGTCAGTTTCCTTCTGCATCAAGGATTTCGACTAACATTCAGGAATTGGACCGATACGAAGAGGAGCGGCTTGCAGAAGTCAAGCGCATGGAAGCGAGAAAGGCGGCACGACAAGCGGCAGAGGCATCAAGATCATTGTAGGAAGACCACAGCTACAGCCTCTGCAATGATCAATCAATCCAGAAGCATCTTCATAAGAAGTCCATTTGTAGATTTGAATCCAAACGAGAAACAAAGACGAGCGCCGTGCCTAAGTAGCCTTGTTGTACTTCTCGTAGAGCTCATCCGGCAAGCTGACCATGATGGTGTGCGAGTGCAAGGCACCAGGAGCCTCCTTGGGCGCCCGCGAAGGGTCTCCGCCGGGGTGGTACTTGTACTTGAAGTCTCCGCTCTCGTCATCGCTGTGCCAAGGCATACCCTTCTCGGGAATTTGAACATTCGCCTCGGGCTTGGCGTTACCTCCCTTCTTGCCTGAATTGTGTTAAAATGTGTGTCTGAACGAGAGCTGAGTCCTGGACAATCCCTGCCACGGAAAGAGATCGGTGCAAACAAAGCGTCGTTGACTCAACAGGAAGTGTATTCTTACCGAGGTGGTAGCCAGCAGCACCGAAGATCACGGCGTAGATGGAGCCGAGAACGTAAAGCTCGGGGTCCTTGCGTCCCCATTTCATCCTGCGGTTAGCATGCGGCCGATGTACAATAGAATGAAGGCGATACATTTTGGAAGCCATCTTGAAGGGAAAGAGTCTTGTGGTGCTTGGTTGCGTGCGTTTGAGGGAAGGTTCAGCAGATCTGATCCTATAGAGTGCTGTCAATGGAGGGGGTTTGTCTGTTTGTCGTTGCTGCGTCATGTGCACTTTAGCCGACGCTCACTGCCTTTCTACAATATGGATCTGGTCGACACGCTCTGGCCGGCAACAACGCAGAGGTCTCTTCTGTCGTCCTCAGCCTCAGCACGAGCGGGTGCATGTGAACGTCTAACCAGTGGCATTTGGCTACCTTGTGCAATACAATGAAGGCTCTGCTGACGGCTATCAAATCGATCCAGGGATAAGGACGCGCAGTCCTCGCATTGCTCATTTACTCGGCCCGCCCTTCTTCAGGCACCGACCGGGTTCTCGCCACGGCGATGAGCTCTGGCAAGAGCATTCGAGAACTGTTAAGCAGCTCGGCTTTGTTCATGATCTTCTTGGCAGTGATCATGACAAGTCTATCTGCCCAGGCATGGTTAGCCTGACCAGACAAGATCGCTCGACCAATCTTTTCATCGTCGCTGACCATGCTAAGTGTCACTTCTTTCAGACCGCTTTGGATCTGCAGCGGAGCTGCTCTAGAACCCCGCCTTGTTAGCAAGCAGCTTTCATAACGCAGGAAGGATGCAAGACGCCGGAGAAGGATCTGAAGGACAGCTTGCATGCGATTTGCCTCACCACAACACCCTTGTGGCGTTGAAATCGTGCACCAGGAAGCTCTACGATCGCGGACGGGAGCTAGATGTTGTGGTTGAAGGCGTCAAGTATCTGCGGATGCATCAAGACTGCGATGGTCGAGATCATGCGTCTTTTACGCAGAGTCGACTCTGGCGCGAGGACTCCATCGGTACCGGGTCCCGCTACTCGCCAAAGACTGCGCTCTCGCAGCTCATTCCGGTCGATGGCCAATAACATGCCGTGTTGTTTCGAAGCTTTTCTATCGATGTCACGAGGGAACGCTGGCAGAGTACGAAATGGGGACAGACAGAGAGCAAGCATGCCCATCATCGCTATGGCCACAAAGACAATGGGTGGCAGCTTCGGGGTGGAGATGTCCTCCCTGATGTCCTCCAAGAGGCTCACATTCTACTCTGAATCAGAAGAGTCTGTCGTATATTTCAAGATTGCCTGCCAAGCCTGTCAGATAGCTAGGTAGCTAAAGTTGACTTCTAAGCTGAGTTCGCGTTGATCGAAGTCGCGTTGATCTTCTTCTGCAGCTGTGGCCCCCCTCCGAGACGCGAATTTGCTAAAAAAGAAACCCGACCCTGGGAAAGCACAAAAGTCACACCACCACCAACCCCAACCAAAGTCTAGTAGGTCAGCCAGGCGCACGACGCCCAACACAACGGAGGAGCAGCCTTCTCTCTAGCCATGGTCTTTCGCTCGGTAGCAGGCCAGGTGGCCCAATTTCCCATTCACACGCTCGTCATCATTTCCATCGCCTGCTCTCTGTGTTACTTTCATCTTTTGGACATCATCCGCTCAGGCCAGCTCGACACCTCGCCCTCATACTCGGGCGAGACGCTCGCGGATCAAGAGAGCTTCATTGAAGGTCGGGCAGTGCGGACGCGTTCAAGCGCCGACAATGGCTGGGCGTGGTCTACCAACAAGGCAGACTCGGAGCTGACTGTCGTTCAGTTCCTTTACCCATCGCTCCAGCATGCCGTGGCTGAGCAGATTGTCGATGCCTTCAGGCCCGAGTGTTTCAAAAAAGAGGGCATTTGCCAGACATTCACCTTTCCGGCTTCCTCAACACAGAGCACCCTGCAAATACTGTTGGAGTCCAAACAGATCACGGCCAAGCAAATCAACGCCAAGGCGCGATCATTACATATTGATGGCCTGCGCTTCGACAAGACGCTTTCAACACCCATCTACTCGCGACCCGACATTCTTTGGCTTGTTCAGTCCCTCAAGGATGTCTACCACAAGACACTTGAGCTGGTATCGCGCGCTTCGACCATCGACATCATCATCATCGCTATCGGCTACATCAGTATGTATGCTGTGTTTGTCTCGCTCTTCATCAATATGAGAACGCTTGGCTCCTCTTTTTGGCTTGCAAGCTCCGTGCTCATGTCTTCCATATTTGCATTCGTTTTCGCGCTGGTGACGGTCAATGCACTTGGACGGCCCATCAACCCAATTTTGCTGTCAGAGGGTCTGCCATTCCTCGTGGTGACCATTGGCTTTGAAAAGCCGTTCTTGCTGACCAAGGCCGTCTTGTATACTAGTCCCGCCACGTCAACACGGCCTATTCGCGATGATGTCGTCAACGGTGTCGCAGATAAATGGCGAGCGATCATGCGCAGCTATGCTCTCGAGATTGCTATTCTCGTGATTGGAGCCATGTCGGGTGTCAATGGCCTGCAGCAGTTTTGCTTTCTCGCGGCATTCATCCTAGCATTCGACTGCATTTTGCTCTTCACCTTTTATACGGCAATCTTGTCCATCAAACTCGAAGTCTTGCGCATCAAGCGCCACACTGGTATCCGAAAGGCGCTCGAAGAAGAAGGCATGTCCTACAAGAATGCTGAACGCGTCGCACTCGCCAATGACCCTCGGGGCCCCGGAGATCGCATCTCCTCAGCCTTCAAGGCAAACATGGGCATGTTTTCGGTATTTGGCGGTCGCAAAGTGAAAGACTCAAGCATCACCCGATTCAAGCTCGTGATGGTCTCGGTCTTCATCATTGGCAATTTCCTCAACATTTCGCCGGTGGCTCTGACGCCCTTCTCCGAACTTGCCAGCGTCTCGAGTTCAGTCACATCGTCCAGTCCGCTCAACTTTGGTGCTCTGCTCAATGCTGCCTCTACCAGCACGGCCAACAGCGTAACGGTCCTCTCGCCACAAAAGTACGCCTCGTCCTCGCTAACGACTGGCGTGCTCGTACAATTCTTGGAGAACTGGACAAAGACTGTCGGCGATCCCATCCTGTCCAAGTGGATTGTCATCATCCTTGTCCTTTCGATTGCCTTCAACGTCTACCTGCTGAATGCCGCACGCGGAGGGCTCTCTCAGACAGCACCGAGCACGCCAGCGGTCATTCAGAAAGAAGTTGTCAAGTATGTCGATCGTTTCCCAGGGCTGAGCCCGCGTCATTCTGTTGACCTGCATCCGCCACGACCTATGCAGGAGTGTGTCGAACTTCACAAGTCTGGCAAAACCCGCGATCTCAGCGATGAAGAACTCACCTCGCTTGTTCTTGGCAACAAAATTGCTCCCTATGCTCTCGAAAAGACTCTCGGCGATCTTGAACGCGCTGTTCGCGTCCGGCGTGCATACGTGTCCCGCACGTCGACCACCAAGACGCTCGAGCACTCTGAGCTGCCACTGGAGAACTACGACTACGCAAGGGTTTTGGGCGCGTGCTGCGAGAGTGTCATTGGCTACATGCCGTTGCCTATCGGTGTCGCAGGCCCACTTTTGATTGACGGCGTCTCCATCTTCATCCCCATGGCCACGACGGAAGGTTGCTTGGTCGCATCGACGCAGCGAGGCTGCAAAGCGATCAATTCCGGTGGTGGCGCCATCACTGTCTTGACTGCTGATGGCATGACGCGTGGTCCATGTGTTGCCTTTTCATCCATTCGGAGAGCCGGTGCCGCCAAAGTCTGGCTCGATTCAGCGGAAGGCCAGCGTCAGATCAAAGCTGCCTTTGACTCCACCTCGAGATTTGCCCGGCTCCAGTCTACCAAGACAGCGCTGGCTGGCACCAACTTGTACATCCGTTTCAAGACCACCACAGGTGACGCAATGGGCATGAACATGATCTCGAAAGGCGTCGAGCAGGCACTCAAGTTTATGACCGAGGAAGCCGGCTTTGATGACATGCAAATCATCTCCATCTCGGGCAATTACTGCACAGACAAGAAACCTGCCGCCATCAACTGGATTGAGGGACGTGGTAAATCGGTTGTTGCCGAAGCGATTGTGCCTGGCGACATTGTCAAGTCGGTCCTTAAATCAAGCGTTGATGCAATGGTCGATCTCAACATCAGGAAAAACTTGATTGGCAGTGCTATGGCTGGGTCTATTGGTGGCTTCAATGCCCATGCCGCCAACATCTTGACGGCAGTCTTTTTGGCAACCGGCCAAGATCCGGCGCAAAATGTGGAGAGTTCCCAGTGCATGACCTTGATGAACAACGTCGACGGCAATCTCCACATCACCGTGTCCATGCCCTGTATTGAGGTGGGAACCATTGGTGGAGGTACGATTCTGGGGCCACAGTCTGCGATGCTCGACATGCTCGGCGTCAAGGGACCGCATCCAACAAAGCCAGGCGAGAATGCGCGGCGGCTGGCGAGCATCGTGGCTGCATCGGTTTTGGCCGGTGAGCTCTCGCTCTGCGCTGCGCTTGCCGCAGGTCATTTGGTCAAGTCTCACATGATCCACAACCGATCACAAGCCTCTACTCCTGTGCCGAGTCAGCAAGTCTCGCCAAACAGGCAATCCGGTGCTTCGTCTCTGCTCAATATGACCAGCGCCGATGGTCCAATGACGAACGGCCGGTCCAAGTCGTCCGCTGCGATAGTCGGCAGCTGTATCAAATCATGATTTAGAGGGTGGCGTCTTGAACTATAGTTATAGCGTAATACTCAGGCACATCAAGCAGCTCTTTGAGTGCATTGCCTCAGGGGCCACTTCCCCCTATCTCCAAGGGTGGCTAGGTCCGGCTTGCGTGGTGTTGTTCACGTGATTCGCAATATTCTCCAAGTTTGATTGCCGCGGGTGCGTTTCAGTGCAACAACACCAAGCCCTGGAGGGCTACCGCGTTCTCGCAACTGACAATGGGTAGCTCCCAGGTAGGCTTTTGGCGACCTGGCGCCGCGCCTCGTGCTCCGGCTCTCGTGCTAAGCGCTGAAATCTCTCAAGTGATGGCCTGACCTTTATATGTGTCTGCGGCCAACTGACAAGCCGGAGAGCAGTCTCTGGACGACCGAGGTGCGCACTCTGGAGACAGGCTGGTCACGACAAGGTCACGATGGCTCATGATACAGCTCGTGGGCTGATGCTGATAAGACCCTTATTGCTACATCTCGCCTCGGAGTTTCGCTCGTATCTCGGAGTTCGTACTCGACGCCACTGCCTAGCTACTGGCCGAACACTTGCTCTCAATGTTTGTCGCGACCAGACCAAGTCACAGGGGCTTACTCCTGAATTTCTCATCACCAGTGGATTTCCGCACGCTGGACCCTTGGACACGCGGCGGAATATCAACCTGCGGTCGCGTAACCCCTGACGAACACAACAGGAGCCGCTCCATAAAACGCGGCAGATGGAACCAGACGTGTCTAGATACCGGACAATCAATTGCACAAATACTGCTCAATCGCAAACAGTCGCCAGTCAGATGTTCATTACGTCTTAGAAGTCTACGACGCATTCACTAGGCACGCAAATCACAGCGCTTCTCGTCAGAAGCTCGCATCATCCAGCGCGATTAACAAGACTGCAGTCTCACATCTGCGACTCATCTGGAAACATAAAAAATAGCCGTTGCGAGAGTTTCCAGTCAGACAGGATCGTCTCATCCAGTGAAACTACAGGCTGTTTCAAGGATACTCATCTCATCTAAATAACATTTATACTTGGACCGAGCTGCAATCAACAGTCGACAAGCAGGTTTGCGCTCTATTTGACAAGCAAGTCGTCAACCTGAGTATTGCCACCCAACAGCTCACTACTTTATGCTTGTCGACTGCCACTTGAGATCCATGGACCAAATGTATGTTCAAGAAGACAGTGTTCATTGTACTAACAGCAGTGAAACTGGGTCAATCTTTGCAAGAACTGAAAGAGCTGCTAGTGCCAAAGCCGAGATGGCTGATCCGCTTGTGAACACCCCGGTCAATCAAAACACTTACGAGTCTACCAGCCGACAGGTCAGTGAACGGCCGTGTGCTGCATCTAGCCCTAACATTCAGGCTTCGAACCAACCTCCGACTTCTGGCGAGGGTCTCCGCAGCTACACAACAGGAAATGGTGACACACAACCCACAGAGAGCCCTTTACAACCTCAGCAGAATTTGCAACATGAGCAAACGGAAGGCTTTCAAGCGCCGAGGCCCGCCTTTCAAGCACCTTTTGCTCAGCAACAAGACATCTACGCATCACCGAATCGCTCGCCCGATGGCTATGGCTACGCCGCATACGCCGCGCCACAGGGGTACGCTGCCGGAGCCAATAGTTCCAACAGTCCAGTTGATTTGTCCAAACTCGATTTAAACGTTACGCTTGGAGTTGAGGGCAAGCCTTACTCGTACGCGCAATTGATCACTTATGCAATTGCCCATTCGCCTCACGGAAAGTTGACGTTGTCCGAGATCTACGACTGGTGCATCGACAACTTTCCCTACTTTGCACGGCAGAGCAAGCAGTCCGGCTGGCAGAACAGTATTCGTCACAATCTATCACTCAACAGAATGTTTGTCAAAGTGCCGCGGCCCATCAATGAGCCTGGAAAAGGAGCCTACTGGGCTCTCGATGCAAACACCATCTTGAACGGCCCGGTGACGACCAGTCAATCACGCAATCGGCAACGCTCACAGAGCGCACTGGAGCCCATGACGCGAGAGGCGCGTCCCAGGGCGGACTCGGGGGCATCTAGGACAGAGAGGACAGAGTCGCTTCGTGGCTCGCACGAGCAACTTCCTACACCTTCAGATGAAGCAGGCTTCTATTTCCCTCTCCCAAGCATGGGCTACTCCCAAATGCAGATGCCGGCGCCACCTCATACCGGTTATATGGGCCCGCCTGTCTACCATGGCGTACCCGCAGAGACGATGCACCGCTACGCGTCTTACCCGCCCGAGAACTACCCGTATCCTACACGTGACGGTCCCTATCCCCGAGCTGAGATGTCCGGCGAGTTGCTTCCGTTGCCAGCGATGCTGCGCAATCAGATCTTTCCGCCACACTACGCCGCCTACCCAGCCTTTCATCAATTGGCCGGGGCCCATGCAGCTCAACATCCACTGCAGCAAGTCACGATTCGGGACGAGTGGGCCATGCACGAGCAGCACGCTGCGGCACAGCGGAGTGGAGAGAGCGGAGGCAATACCGGTGGCGATGACCACAGCTCCTGATTGCAGTTTGAACGAACCTTGTTATTCTTCGAATCTTTTTGCTTCTTTAGCTCATCAGTCCTTAGTCAATGCAAAGACAATCAACATCATGCATTCGCTTCTATTGCTTGCGCTAAAAAAGTGGAAGAGGTACGCTAATGAAAACTCAAATGGACAGTACTCATGAGAATGTTCATCAAAACAAACACTGTCAGGGTGATGGCTCCAGGCAAGAGGTCTGGATACGTCTTGAGGTCGTGTTGCATAGTCTTGTCGACATTCAAGTCAAAAGAATATTGCATGATGCGTCGCGCCAGCCAACTGCTCAAGATTTCGCAGCACCAGACGGCACCAGAAGCGATGAACGTGAGCTCCCAAGTATATGCCTCGCCCTCGCGGGCAAAGTCGTAATACGGGAACGCGTCGCGATTTGGACCAAAATGTAGAATGGTCACCCAGCCAAGAAAAGCCATCATGGTCGTATTGGCTGCCCATGTCTTGAGGTAGAATCCGCGCGCAGAATTCCGTCTATACTGTTCCAGATCGGTGCTTGAGCCAGTGATCCACCTGATGGCCCGGTGAACAATTGAAGTCATAACAAGAGGCGCCACGATGACAGTGATGAAGCTCGAAGCGCCTTGTACAACGGCGAACTGTTGCGGAGATCGCAGACGGGCATAAAGATTGCGCACGTAAATTTGATGCGTCAGAGCGTAATAGAGGCGGAACATGAAGACCAGAGGGTACGACTCAATCTTTTGCTCAATGATGTAGGATGTGATGGAGTCCAAGATGTAAATACAGGCGACCCAAACGTAGACATATAGAAGTACGTCGGCGGAAGTGTGCGGGAGAGTCGAAAGCCAGAGATAGGCATACGCTTCACCCATGGCAAACGAACCCAATCCAATGACAAGCACTAACACAAACCATAAAAATCTTTTGTAGCTTTGTGGTGTGTGTGCGTCCAAAGTCGACAAGAAAGGGATGCGCTTTTGCTGAGCAAGTGTGAGATCTCCCCTTGATTGAGTACGATCAAGGTGCACACGATGGATAGAGAGGAAGCCGGCAATGATGGGCATGCAGAGTGTGCACAGTGTCAAGAGAGACCAAGTCAGCGTCCAAGTTCCCCAGTCATCCTTGATGAGGTATAGCAAACTTCCGATCGCGATTGAAGTGGACCAAAAGAGCACAAAGGAGAAAACGCCGAGTTCGTCTGGCCACCAATTGACAGAGATGAGATTGAATAGCTTCGTAATGTACAGGAGGCCAACCGCGTTGTATATCCCGTAAAACACAAAAAGAAAAAACCAGAAATCGATGGAGACAGCGCCATGCTTTTGTGAGGGGTATAAAGGAAAGGGTATTGCGCTGTAGAGCAAGACGATAGCCGTGGGTAGGCAATAGAGCAGGCATACCCTCCTACAGCGCGTTGACAAGGCATCTTCAATTAGCTGTCGGTCTGGTCCTGTGACGGCACTAGCGAGCAACCAGGTGTGCTCAGCCGGGGCACCTTCTTCAGCGGGCGCGAGCAAGCTTGTCGACCGATTTTGTCGCGAAGGCCAGAAAACCATAGAGGTTCTTCGGGAGAGAATTTTGTAACGCCCACGACGCTCTTCCAAGACTGGCGCATGCCTAGGATCGCCGGCAGACATTGGCATGACATTCAAAAATGACATGGCCGGGAACGTCAGCCTGCGCCTGTGGAACTGCCAATGTGCGTGTACTTTTCAGTCGCTCGGCCTCACGATCTGATTTTTGTGCCAGTGGATGTCTGTCCCTTGTCGCGCGTCACCAGTTTGTAGAAGTACCTGCAGCTGCAAAGAGGGCGCTTTGTTTTGTAGATGGGTGTGGTGTTGTGCATCCTGCCTCTGCGCGCACGCGACTTTGGAAGGAGCGAGCAATTCAGCGAATGCGAAATGCAACTGCCCGACCACATCGCTTCTGCCGGCTGAACTTGCCAAGACCAATCCTGAGCCTGGTAGTCTAGGCATTGAACTCAGGCCTGCAGGACATACGGGCCGGCACTATGACCTTGAACCGAAGTGCTCAGCCATTGCATCAGGGTGCAGCAAAAACCGTGACAACTAGCGCCGTACGCTGGCAGCCCGTGGTCAAGAGACACAGCACAATCCAACCAACGAATCGCTTGATCACGAGTGATATAAGTGCAGGTAGATCCTCTCTGCGTCGAGAATAAATCCCGAGCTGACATGTTGTCTAGGACCGCCGGAGAAGCATGACGTGCTGAGCCAATTGACGCTCAAATTTACTCGCACTGGCTGATTTCAGCTTGAGATTACCACCATGGCCCTTCTGTCGCAACCTAACACAGACAACCTTGGGAGGCTGCCGACGACTCGAGAACCCTTTCCGAGGCCTGTCGTTCTTTTGCCATCTGAACATGGCACGCCGCGGATTGTCAAACTTCGCTACAAAAGCGTCATCGAATATTAATGCGCACACGACCGTACAAGAACTTGCACCGTATGGCTGTTTCAAGCAAGACCGATGGTCTCAAAACAATCTATCTCATTAGACATGCTCAAGCGGAGCATAATGTACGCAGTGAGTTTCACATTCCGGATGCGCCTCTGACTCAACTGGGCCGGAAGCAAGCAGCACAAATTTTGACGCGTTATCCATTCCTTGCACAGGACGCAAACGGTCCCGACATCATCATCACATCTCCTTTGACGCGGACTATTGAGACGAGCTTACTCGCCTTTGAACCGAAGGATCCAGCAACGCAGATCGTCACCATGGCGGAATTGCAAGAAAATAGCGATCAGGCATGCGACACGGGCTCATCCATCGACGTGCTCAAGAAGCGCTTTCCGAAATTATCTTTCGACGCTGTGCCAGAAGATTGGAATAGCAAGATAGGCCGATGGTCATCAGACGACGATGCTCTTGACGCGCGGGCCCAAGCAGCGCTTGCTCTTTTGGAAACACGGAGTGAGCAGACCATTGCCGTCGTCACGCATGGCGGATTCTGCTCAAAGCTGACCGAACGCTGGTCGAGATTTGAAAACACTGAATGTCGGGCGTACAAGCTGGTTGTAGGCAAGCGTCGTTATGAATTACAACCCATCACTTCAGATGATATGCAAGCACGACAACCGCTCCTCACGGGCGACGATGCAGTCGGAGCAATGCCACCAAAAGACTTATCTGCTGCGACAAAAGTCTGATTTCGACTGACATTGGGTCTCTCTTTGTTTGCCCGAGTCAGCCCGACAATATCTTCCAAGGTCGACAACATTGCAATTGACATACACGCATCTGGTCAGTTGTGGACTGATCTCGAGACTTCATATCGAAGCGCCTCGCTACGACTGAGATGTGTCACGGCTGACGAAGATGCAATGATCCGGTAGATTGAATAGATGTGCAATGTACGTATACATGACCTCTACGTATTCGTACTTGCGTTTACACACAATAAAGTCATTTGACACGTGCTCGACTTTGAGCCGCTTCCAAGGTTCCCCGAATCCCCATCTGTATTGTACAAGTGCATAGCTGTCAAACCTTTCAAAACTTAAAGTTGCAGCCACCTCGGAAGAAACCTTGGAATTTGGAAGGTCACACAAAGTTGAAACAATCATCGCGACCCCTCGTATCCTTCGACAGCGCAGAAATATCTCAGTCACCGCCTGCAACGAGATCAAGCGTACGCCTACAAAGAGGTCAAGCGTACGCGTCGTGTGTCCGCTTCCTATTACTTTGCTACAGAGGCGTCCGACTGAGCAGTTTCGCGAGCGACCCTTCGCTTCAAACACGTCAGAGACGCGCGCATCTGCAGGCCTCTGGATTCGTTGTGATTGCGTCGTGAATCTGCTGTCAGGCCACCCGTAGGCTTGACATTGGCATTTAGACGCGTCGTCGATTGTCGTTACATTCCTATCGGGTTTCCGCTCCGTTCGCAAGTGCCAGCATGAATAATATTTCCCGGTATGCGCGCGTTGCGCTGGTTGCGCTATCGGCCTTGACAGTGGCAAGCTTCCTCATTTACACGTTCTCCGGGGAATCCAGTACACTATACTCGGCCTATTGGCCGGCACTGAAATCAAGCACACAGGAAGAGACGCAGTCAAGTGCTCCTACTGAGGCTGTGCTCGCGACGCGACCACCGGAGCCCCTCATGAGACCATCAGGCATCGTGAGCCAGGCAGGATCTTCACCGACCATCGCTTTCGAAGAAAAGGGTGACGCTGGCGACATGCCCTTTTCGAAAGATATCTACACGCAGGTGCTTTCAGACCCATTGCCGATTGTCGACTTTACCCGTTTCAAGGATCTCCCTCCTGCTCACTCTGAAGACACGAGCGGTTACACGTACGCAACCTATCTCTGCAATCACGATGCCAATCTGCGTCATCCATACTTTGCAGCTGCACAATCTTTGGTTTGGCGCTTGCTCTGGAGTCCGTGGTCGAGCAAAAAGTACCCTATGCTAGTCCTTGTTTGTCCCATCACGCCCCCCATCTACCGTGATATCTTGCGCGGCCAAGGAGCCTCGGTACGAGAGGTGCCATTTATGGATGGGCCAGAGGTCCGTTTCAACATCGGGCGCTGGCAAGACATGTACAGTAAACTCCATCTATGGAATCTGACCGACTTTTCGAAAGTTGTTTTCATGGATGTGGACGCCTTTCCCATCGACAACATTGACGAAGTTTTTGATGTGCCTTTACAAAAGTGTAATACGACAAGGATGAATGCAGAAGATTATCAGCTTTACAGAAACAATCCAGACGAAGCGGCGGGCTATTGTGAGTATTTGTTTGCCGGGGTCGAATGGCCAGACTTCTTTCTGGGGCGCCACGAGCTGAATGCCGGTTTCTTGGTATTGAAGCCTAATCGCCTCATGTTTGAGCGGCTACTGGGTGCCCGGTTCCAGACAGACAAATATGCTTTGGCTCATCTGGAACAAGGCCTGCTTGCAAGCAATGAGGTCGGCTTTGGCGACCTCTCAGCGTTTCCCATGCGGAAACTGAGTCGAGCGTACAATGTCGGTCTCGGGGTCTACTACGACTCTGATTTGATGGACCGAGCAAAAGTTTTGCATGAGAAGTTGTGGAATCGGGCAATGATGATTCACAGTGAGCGCGACCACGACACTTGGGATACGGATTGGATGGCACTAGCCCGGTTTTATGACTCTCCAGCCTTTGAGACTTCCCGAAAGCTCGGTTTCCTGCGCATGGACATGGAGGAACAGATTTATCTTCTCGGAGACATCTTGCATCTCGATTTGTTAGACGAGCGGGAGCGTCAGGAGCGAATTGAGCATTTGAAACGTCTCGAGCAAGAGGCTCGCGACAGAGCCGACCGCGAGGCTGCCGAAAAGGCCTTGAGCCAAGCACCTCCTGCCACACAGCCCCTGCCAGTGCAAGAGGAGACTGATCAGCAAGATCAGGTGAAGGTTGGTATTGCGGATAACATTCCTTCAACACGATTGCCCAAAGATCCGGTAGATACTCGCGTCACTGACACCGAGGCTGATGCTTCTGCTTAGACTACTTCTATACTTTGGTTGTATCCGGAACAAAAATTTGTAGCTTACTCTCGCTCGATGTGCTATGTATGTCATCGACTGCTGGTCGACAGATTTCTAGATGCCCACTAGAAGTGCATGATGACATCGCCTTGAAAGTCTACGATTTTCTTGTGTCAATGGCTACTTGAAGAGGCTGATCCGACTGTTCCTCTGGTACATCAGAGCACAAGTCGACGCACTGTACCAAGTCTCTGGCAAGGACATCAATGGAGGCAGTGAAGTTGTCTTCAATGCCGAAACTGACAAACAACTCATCATTGAGAAAGCCTTGATAGCGCTGCGTCGGACTCTTCCAAGAGATGGATACAATGTAAAACATTTGCGAAAACTGCGCCGGATCTTCACCCTTCCACTCCGCAAAGGGCTCTGTTCCGCGACCATGCACCCAGAATGGCAATCTGGAAATTCCATGAATGCGATACGGCGCATGTTGTTCCAAGAGCATGACATATGGCTCGTATGTAGGATGATAGTACCGTAGCTCCTTGAGCTGAAAGATGCTCAAAATCAACGTATTGTCTTTATTCGGGACGCAATCTCCTCTATTGCAGAGGGTAAGGGCAAGCGAATTGGTTGTTTGATGAATCGTTGCAGGATGCGGGGCGCCAGGGTGTTGACTCAACTTTGGCATGAGTCGATCGGTGCAACGTTGGTCCCTGCTGTCGCCTGAGAGCTGGGCACCAACAGACCCGTCTGCGTTCAGTTTGGCAAACGAACGAGCCGGGTGGACGTCGTGGTGAACAAACTTGTTGTCGTCAATGTAGAAGAGGAACCAATTCTTTTCAAATTCTCCCCAAGGCGGCGGTCGCTGTAGCTCTGACGCGACAGCAAAATCTTCCAACAGCTGCGGCGTCGCGTCTCTTATGGGCACGAGTGTCCGTAGATCCTGAATGTATTGACCAAAACAGCAAAATTGAGACTGAGAACCATAGATGATGTAGGGCGTAGTCGGACTCCAGCTGACACGAGCATCGTGAGGGCCTTTGTACCAATTCATCCACGAGAATGACTTGCACTTGGACGAATCGGTCGGACCAATCAGCAGTGGTTTTGCTTCTTCGATGCAGACCATGTCGTGTCCCTTGAATGCGGCACGGCAGTAGACTTCCCGAAAGACCGAACCGTTCATGTAACCAGTATGATGCGCAACCATGAAATACTGATGCTCTATCGCAGGATTTGGCAAAATGTTGCCGTTCGTCGTTCGAATCTCGTTCCCTTCGGTATCGTTGCCAAAGAGCATGTTAAAGTAGAGGCCATCTGGATTTGAAAGGGACTTAATGGTGTAATGCGTATCTTGAGTCGAAGCCGAACACTGCCGCAGAGCGCTGGAGTCCACATGGTGCTCGCCATCTGCGGACGACGACTTGGCCCCGGCTCCCGATGCGCTGGTCCCTGACATATAGTCCGGCGCATTCATCGATGGCTGCCAACTTGACACGTCGAGATGATGAGTGAGTAGATAGTAGCCCAGGCCACCGACCACGAGCGTCGACGCGATTACGCGTTGCGCTTTTTTGTTGAGCGACATCGATTCCGTAGGTCGGCCTGTCCTAGCGCTCAAGATTTGCAATCTAGGCAAAGGTTTGTGCTACTAAGGCTGAGCTACCTTCCGCCCTGGCGGTGTGTCCCGCGGCCGTGGTGAGAAGGTCGCGTCTCGGTTAATTGCGGGGCGAGGCAAAGACCCGGCGTTGAGCTCTGGTACGGACTGCCTCCTTTTGATTTGACTTCCCAAAAGCTTGACGAATCGTACTGATGGAGAGTGGTCAGTAGATGGTTCCCTTTTGTGCACTTGCGTTGTAGCTCGTGGTTGGTGGTGGTCCGCAAACCTTGTACGAGCTGCGAGCGGTATCACGGGATTCGATTGAAGGTTCCATCGCTGGGAGCCGCGCCGCCCGCCCGGAGAATTTGGCAGCTCGTTGACAGCGCGGGCGGCGGGGCAGATTCTCGTTCTAGATCTAGAGATTCTAGACCAACCCGTGGACGCTCCCTAGCTAGCGCTACATGTACAGCCGGTACCGATCCAAGCGTGATATCGTAACCAAGGTTAGGTAGCCCGTGCTAGATCTGGCGGGCCTGGCGCATACCTCAAGGGCGACCAACATGCATTTGGAAGAACCCTTGACCTAGGTTCCCGCCGATGTTGGCCTATAATGCCTGCTAGCGCCTACGAATCTCTGAATACAATAGCTGTTGCGCATCGTAAATCTAGACACCAGTGTGCAACTCGCACCGGTACCGTTTACACGCGATCGGATGACGCAGCAGCTGACGGGACCATGGTGACTCAAGAGCATGAGTTCCACAAGAGGAAGCTGATAGAGACGACAAGGGACTGCCTGACGAGTATAGCATTTGCCATTGTAGCATCAGATAGAATGGCCTGACTACGGATGCAGATGTATCGCAATGACGAACTCGTTGGATATTGGCCCTGGCACCAGTCGAAAGAAGCAAAACATTGAGAGTACATCGGAGTCTCACCATGTCGCTTAGAGCTGTACAGCAAGCAGTATTCAGGTACATCAAGCACAGGATGCTACCCAGATCGGTTCATGGCGAAGGAGGGCTCAAATCAATTGCGAGCTAAAGCTTAAGCTGTGTCGTCGACTGGGCCAATCCATAGCAAGGATAAAGTACATCGCGCTCCCGAAGCCTCTATCAAGCGGCAATCTTTCTTCGCTAATGCACTGAGGCAGATCCGCAATATTATATATTATATGTGCGCAGCTCTGTCGTCGACGTGTGGCTGATGAGCGGCGCAAAATTACACGTGCAAAGTCAACTTAGGTATCTACCCGGATACCTAGGGAGGTGACTGGGCGGGTTTGCATATTGACGAGCGCGACCGCAGGACTGACCACAGTGCGCTATAATCCCTGCCTTGCAAGCTCGGACTCAACAGGCACTGGACGAGAGTCGTTTCCGCAGAAGCTTATATGCAACCTGCGCCACCGCTGAGCAACAGCTCTGCAGAGTCGATGGAAAACTTGGAGGACTGGGGCTCGGAAGGACAAACACCGAGCACTGGCAGCGAAGATCTAGCCTGGATCGAATGGCACTGCTCTCTTCCGGGCCATGAATACTTTTGCGAAGTGGTCGACGATTATATCGAGGACGACTTCAACATGACAGGCCTGTCGTCTGTCGTGCCAATGTACAAAGAAGCCTTGGAATTTATTCTCGACCTCGAACCAGATGAAGACGAGTTTGAGCTCGACGCAGCTGAGCGGCGCGTTGTCGAGTCTAGTGCGGAGCTCCTGTACGGTCTTGTCCATCAGAGATTCATCACCACGCGCATGGGCCTCAACGTAATGGCAGAAAAGTACGAAGCTGGTCACTTTGGTAGCTGTCCGCGCGTCCTTTGCGCTGGAACTGGAGTGCTGCCTGTTGGTCTCAGTGACGTTGTCGGAGAGGAACCTGTCAAGCTCTACTGCCCCAACTGTCTCGACGTATATCATCCGCCTAATTCCAGGTTCAGTACGATCGACGGCGCATACTTTGGCACGACATTTCCGCATCTCTTCTTTCTGACCTTTCCGGAGCTCCTGCCGCACGTCGTGGAGGGTATCTACGAACCACGCATTTTTGGTTTCAAAGTCAGCGAGCGTTCCCGTACCGGCCCGCGGATGCGCTGGCTACGCAGCTACATTGGAGACGATCTGGAGGATGACACTGGTTTAATGTCGTCCGACATTGGAGACGCGCATCCTCCTGCAGGATCGGACCATGATGAGGCGATGCCGGATCATGCCGCTACTACTAAGGATCTGGACGACACGGCCAATGACCAGACGCAGCAAAAGCGACCTGATGGCGGGCCAACGACTCAATCACGGACAACCGCAGCAGGTCATGCCCACGCCAAATACGCCGTCTATAAGACTGCTCTTGCGCCCCGCGAGACTCCGTTGGTAGCCCTTGCGGCGTAGGCATTGCGGCCTCGGCAGTGGCTGGAGCTGTTTGTTCCTTATTTTGTACTGTCTATAGCGTTGCAGCATACGAAAGCATTCATGGCGGGTCACTATTATCACCAAAATCAGATCTAGTTGAAGGACCATGGGGCCGCATGCCAAATGGCAGACCGCTGACATTGCGTACAGCCCATCGGTCGTGGCAGTGTCACAGCAAGGCTTGGAACAAGCAATATAGATGAGTCGAAAAATGCTTGATTGGTTGGACATTAGGCTACTTCTTTGCCTGTTGACGGAGCACAGCCTTCACAATCTGCTGCTCCTCAATAAGGAACGCGCGGATGACTCGGTCGTGCACGCAGTTGGCGCAACGCGAGCCACCATACGCACGCTGAACAGTCTTCTTGGGCTTCGAGATGTTGGCAAACTCCCTCGGGCGGAGAGCAGGAATGCCAGGCAGCGCGATGCCGCAGTCGCCGCACTTGGGGGATGTTCCAAGTTTCTTCACTGCCATGTTAGCGGCGTACACTTCGATATCCACAGAGCATACAGTGCTGGTAGCGGAGGGTGTTGCCGGGTGTCTTGACGATCCTGACGCGGTTTGAGCGCGTGTTGTAAGGTGTCTGGCGACGGTAGGTTCTGCAAAGCCGTTAGCCAAGGAGCGACACATGATGAGAGGTCCAGCGTTGCGACACAGCCACGGGAGACATGTCATGCAGCGACCACACTCATCACCATTCACAGAAGACATACACTCGGTTGTTGACCATGCTTGTAGTTTGTGATTGAGTGCTATTAGCTGCGGCCTTGTCGTTCTGTGTGCGCCGCAAAGGTTGGGTGTTGCGGACGATGCAAAAAGTCACGTGCTCTGAATTTTCTGTGTTTTGGGCAATGTGGCAGCAAAAGCAGTCACGACCGCGCGCAGCGACTGAACACCCGAGCAGTAGGGAAACATGCAATAAAACGCTTCTCGCGCGCGAGGGCTATGACAGGACAAAAGAAGTGGCAATCGACAGTGATGAACTTTAACACCGAGCCCCAAAACGCACTACTTGAAGAGCTGCTTGTCGTAGCTAGTAAGACCGCCGACGCCGCCTTCCATGATTCCGGCGTTTGAGCGCAACTGGAAGCGCACCTGGCCATCTCGTGTGCCTGACCTCAAAGCGTTGAGCGACTGTACACCAATATCTTGCAAAGAGTGCTGGATAGCGGTCGTCAAGTAAGGAACAAATTCCTTGATTGAGCCCTTCTCTGTGACATAGCCAGTCACGCCCTGGGCCACGCGGATAGTGTCATCTTCCGAGTAGTAGCGGCCTGCTGCAGCATTGTCTGACGATTGCTCCTTCTGATGCTCCATTGCGGCGATTGAACCCATGCCGCGGTAGACCTTGACTCGTTGCCCATTCTGGTAAATGACGGCACCAGGTGCTTCGTGAACAGCGGCAAGCATGCCACCCATCATGACTGACGAAGCACCAAGTGCCAGAGCCTTGACAATGTCACCCGCATTGCGAAGACCTCCGTCGGCAACGGTAGGCACGCCAAACTTAGCGGCAAACTCAGACACCTGATAGACTGCCGTCGCTTGAGGCCGGCCGCAGGCCATGACTTCTTGCGTAATACATATTGATCCGGAACCCATACCAACACGAAGACCATCAGCGCCAGCAGCGATCAACTTGGCTGCTTGCTCTCGTGTCACGACATTGCCGGCGATGACTTGCATCTTGGGGAAGGTCTGCTTGATCCACTTAACCATCTCAATTTGGAAGACAGAATTGCCTTGCGAGGAGTCCAGCACGACCAGATCAAGTCCAGCTTGACTGAGCAAAGCGAGGCGAGCTCGATCGGCTTCGCGTGTTCCGATTGCAGCTCCACAGTAGAGCTGCTTTGATTCCGGAAGCTTAGATGCCAAAGGAAAATTGAGGTTCTTCATCAAGTCTGAGCGCGCGAGTAAAGCCTTCAAGTTCCCATTACTGTCCACGATTGGTAGCTTGCCCTTCTTGGACTGACGCAGAATCTCGTTGGCCTCCTTGAGCGCGATACCTTCAGGCGCTGTGACCAGATCGGATGTCATTACTTTGCTGACGGGGGATTGCGGGTCAGAGTGGAACGCAACGTCGCGAGATGTGATGATACCAAGTAGCTTGCCACCAAGCTTGCCGTTGTCTATGTGTTAGCGGGATCTGAGATGACATTGTGTGCGTATTGACATCAGAACTGTTTTCTTGTCCCCAGTGGTAATCAAACCAATTGCGGTAGAACGAAAGTTGTTTGGTCATCCTTTGCCAAATGTCGCACAAGGCTGTTTTACTTACCTGTGATGGGGATACCGGAGAAGCCAGAAACGGCCTTGATTTTTTTGACTTCACTGACTGTCGCATTTGGCGACAAGACAACGGGGTCGGTGATGAATCCGTTCTCAAACTTTTTGACCGTCTTGACCATGGCCGCTTGCTCCTCGGGAGAGTTGTTGTGGTGAATGATGCCAATGCCACCTAGAAGGGCTATGTTGATGGCCATGTCCGCTTCAGTGACCGTGTCCATTGGCGACGACATGAAGGGAGTCTTGAGCACAATATCCTTCGTAATGCGCGACTCCAGGCTCACATTCTTCGCGCCAAAGTCAATGTAGCCGGGGAGCATGAGTAAGTCTTGGTAGGTGAGACCATTTTGATCAGCCATCAGCTCTGCTGCCGAGTGGCCATCCCGGGTGGAGTACTTTGCAAGCTCAGCTTCAGCTGTAGAGTAGTCGAGAATGTCTGCCATGATGCTTCTAGAGATACAAGCTGCTCGGGCGCCGCGTCTGTATACGTGACCAACGCGTGAGCTCGAGACCAATAGAAAAAAAAGAGCCGATGGTTGCACCTGGGCAGGTTATGTTGGCAACCATTTTCCCACGCCTTCTCGTTGCGCTTTGTTTTGGTCTGCAACGCGAGCGAGCAGGGAGCACTGAGCAGTAATGAAGCAAGGCACGCGCGCACGAGCAAACACTGCAACTGCCAACTTGGAACCGCCCTGACCGCGAGTCGACCTCCTCAGCTTTGCCGGCACAGCACAAGGTCAATCTCGGCATATTATATCGCTTGTCTCTGACTCTGAAGGCACAGTCGCTGCTCTGCTCGTCACCGCCGCCATTGACTATGGAGCGCAGATCATCTGTGCACTTGCGCACTCTTTCCCAGCTCGGCGTCGATCTACAATCAAGCGAGAAGCAGGTCTCGAGCCTGGCCATCCCAAAGTTAGCAGGCACCGCGCAAGACGTCACTGGTCTGGCGGGTCGACTGCGTCTACAAAAGCAGGCAGATACCATCGACAAGTTCGCTCCGCGAAATTGGATGGACAAGCAGCGAAAACATCTCCAGGCTTACGAGTATCTTTGTCACATTGCAGAGGCTAAGGAATGGATTGAAAGCTGTATTGGCCGGCCTCTTGCCGCTGTTGTCGAACTCGAGGAGCGTTTGCGAGATGGCGTTGCCTTGGCACAACTCGCCGCCAAATTCAAGCCTGAGCTGGTGCCAAGGATATTCGAAGCTCCAAAGCTCCAGTTCCGCCACTCGGACAACATCAATCGCTTCTTCAAATTCATCACAGCAGTGAAATTGCCTATCGTAAGACGGCTTGATCGAGGGACTACCACTGACTTTAGACGTTCCAATTTGAGTTGACGGATTTGTACGAAAAGAAAAACATTCCAAAGGTGATCTATTGCATTCATGCGCTGTCCTTTCTACTTGCTGGTTCTGGCCAAGCTCAGAAGATTGGTGATTTGGTCGGCAAGCTGGACTTCACTGAAGACGAGATTCAACAAACTCAGCGGTCTCTCGCTGTCTCGGGCGTTGCCTTGCCAAACTTCAAGGGCGCCAGTGATGCCTTTAGTGCGGATGCCATGTCTCCTTCAGCACAGCAAACTCAAGTTGTGGAACCAACCCCTCAACCTGATGTGCGTTGTATTGAAGAGATCCAAGCCTACGCGACAGGAGTTTTGTTGCGGCGCAGCGTTGCTCGCCGACTAGAGCGACTTGATTGCACAGATGAGTCCATAAAGAAGCTTCAGGCGTGCAGCAAAGGTTTCTTGACCAGAAGAACGTATTACGATCAAGCCGACACATACTACAAGATCAACAATTGGGCGATTTCTCTGCAATCCGCTATTCGCGGCTATCTACTTCGTAACCGTACGACAACGCATATGATGCGCATGAATTTCAACGAGGACGTCATGACGAGGATTCAAGCATTCTCGCGTGGACTGCTTCTACGCAATTCTTTACAGCCAAAGCGAAATACAAATGACCGGGTGCGGAAGAGCATCATCGAACTTCAATCTTTCCTGCGCGGTCGAATTGTACGACAACAGGGATCTCAATCTCGAGCCGCGATTGCTGTCGTTGATATCTGCATTGTAGCCTTGCAAGCACAATGCAACGGACGATTGACCAGACGCATGCATCAAGAACGCGTCCGCGCCGTTGTCAAGTCGCAGACGCAGCTCGCCACTATCCAAGCTTACTCAAGGGCTTTGCTTTACAAAAGGCAGTCTGCACTTAGGCAAGAAGCTTTGAGGGCAAACGGTACCCTCATAACCGCGTGTCAGGCCATTTGCCGAGGCAATGCGATGCGCAGATCGTACGGCATCGTCAAAGGCTTGCTCGTTTTGGAACAAGACAATATTACACAATGCGCAGCCGTGGCAAAAGGTTGCCTAGTCAGAGCGCGGTGCCGTCTTTTGCTCTTATCGCTGGATCAAGTGACTGACGAGATTGTGGATCTCCAAGCGGCCTGTCTCGGATTCGCTCGGCGAACGATTTTTCAAGCACGTTTGCAGCATTACAAGAGCCACATGAAGCAAATTATCAAAGTTCAAAGCATCTTTAGAGCCAAGCAACAAGGAGCAGCGTACAGAAGCCTCATCGAAGATCGTCATCCCCCCATTTCTACCATCAAAAATTTTGTACATCTGCTGGACGACAATGTCGTGGATTTTGAAGAAGAGGTGGCTACTGAGCAAGCTCGCAGACAAATTGTGCAGATGGTGCACCAAAATGAATTGGCAGAAGAGCACATCAAGCAGATGGACATCAAGATTGCATTGCTTGTCAAGCAAGCAATCAAGATTGATGAGGTCATCCAGCACCAGAGACGTCTTGGAGGCGTCGTCGGCCTCGAGGGGTTACCTCACCCAAATGATTTGCGAGCGATGAACAAGACTGCCCGATCGCAACTCGAGAATTATCAGCGTCTATTCTATGTGTTGCAGACGCAGCCAGTCTACCTCACCCGGCTATATACAGCTCTCCTTACCGACGAATGCGGTCCCGATGATAAGGCTAGACTGGACAGCCTCATTCTGGCGATCTTTGGACAGATCCAGCAGCGCAGGGAAGAATATTATTTTGTTAAATTTTTGAGAGCGACCATCATCTTGGAGGTGTCTGAAACACAAGGGGTCGCGCAATTCACGATGAGCCCTCATCCATGGGAATCACTTTATCATCATTACATGCGGAGAACCAAGCAGATCGGCTACCTGAGGCAGATTCTCGGCCCAATAGTCGCAAGAGTTACCTCGGATGACTCGCTTGATTTGGAAAGTGATCCATGTCTTATACACAAGACACTTGGCCGCGGCAATCCTCGATTCGTTCCCGTTGACGCGTCGACTGCCATCAATGACCCAGCCACCAGGCAAGCTTTTGTTACACATCTGCGAGACTTGCGAGATCTCTGCGATCAGCTGCTTTGTGCGATCGAGGAGACCTGTGTTAATTCACCATTTGGACTACGCTACCTTGTCGCCGAGGGCATGAAAGCAATGCAAGAGCATTTGGCAGAGAGTTCCCCAAAAATCGCGCGAACAGTATTTGGCGAGCTTTTCTACTCCATGTTTTTGGAACCGGCGCTGCAAAGTCCAGATGTTTGCGGCGTCTACGAAGGCATCTTCAACAGCAAGCAAAGACGCAATCTGGTCGAAGTGGCGAGACTGTGTAGGTGCTTGTTCAAGGGCCAATACTTCGACGCCGGCTCCTTCTTGGCCCCGCTGAATCACTTCATTGATTCTCTTAGCGATAGGATTGACACACTCTTCGCAACATTCACCTCCATCAGCACGATAGAAGAGCACTTTGAGTTCAGCGACTTTGAAGACGTCGTGGCCACGAAACGACCTGCCCTCTACCTAAGGGCTGCTGACATTTACTACACGCATTCTCTTTTGGACGCGAACAAACACCGGGTGGTCCCGGAAAATGATGACATTGTGGATCACATACTCGCCGATCTCGGCCCAGTCAAGCAAAACGAAGAAGATCTTCACATCATGGGCGTCGCCGAGAATGAAATTCTGCTTCACCTCGACCCTACCTCGGTAGATGTGGACGACCCTGAAGCAGATGGACGTGTTCTTTTCATGCACACGAAGCGCCTGGCTTTGTATCTCATTCGCATCCAGTCCCGGACATCTTTCCTTGATGTGCTGGTGGAGCCGGTTGAGGACCAAGACGAGCAGCGTTGGCAGGCTATCCTTGTTGAGGAGCACAATTCTCGGCAGAAATTGGCGTCCGATTTTGGACGAGCGCGCAAAGACTTGTCAGATCTGTCCTTTGCTGAAATCAAGCGAGACGCATTGGAGAACATTCTGAAACTAGAGGAACTTGGGTGGGTGTCTCGTGACAATGGCTATCAGGATCTGATCAACTCTATTGCTCAGGACATCAAAACGCAAAACAGACGGCGCATCGAGCGGCGCAAGGAGCTGGCATCAGCCAAGGCAACCCTACATGAACTAGCGGTCAAGCAGCACTACCTCGAATCACAACATTTAAGCTACAATAATTACATTGAGCAAGCTATGCTCTCATTGCAGGGCAAAAAGGGCAAACGCAAGTCAATTCTGCCATTCACCAAGCAGTTCTTCCACTTGCGCGATCTTCAACGCGCTGGCAGTGTTCCAAAGTTTGGCTCGCGCAAGTACTCTGCGTATAAACTTTATACCAAGGGAGTTTTGCTGAGCATACGACACGAGTCTGCCCCCTATGACAAATTTGACCTCGTTATTTCCTCACACCAAATCGGTCTCTTTGCGGTCGAAGTTTTCAGTCTCGATGCCATCTTTGCCCGCACAACCATTCAATTGGACGAGCTACTACAGGCACAGTTCAACAAAATGGACATAATGGAATACAACGGAGGTCAATTCAAATTTACCGTTGGCACTACATTGAATATGCTTTTCAAGCACTTTTTCAACTAGACTTGTCGAGATTGAACTACGTCGACTCTCAGATTTTGTACCATATAGTCTTCCAGCCAAAGCCGTTCCGAAGCAAGAAATTTAATTGTGACCGCATTGTCAAGAGCACGATATGCATCGCGTTCGACAGTGATACAGCTGAGAGGCCCTGGCCGAGGTTGTCCGCGCTGCAGAACTTTCGACCTGAGGCTTCGAACCACAACAAGCACATCCACAAGACTCAATGCGGCATTGAGCTTACTCTCCAGTCGGCAGCCCCCCTCATTCACGATCAGGGCGATTTTCGTTGCTGACTTTCTGCTATTGGCCAGCATTGAGCTTTGGCATCCATAAGGGTCCGAGCTATTTAGCTTTGACACCACTTGGTACGGTAGCCCAATGGAAATGGAACCAATGTTTCTCAAAAAAGTTGCGCGCCCAGTATTGTTGCTGCCGATGATCTCGACCAAGCCGCGTGTGTCTGGGGCAAAGCGCAACGACTCGGTAGAATACGCATGGAAATGAGCGTCCTCGATGAGAACGGTGCTTACAGGATCCACGAGCTCGTGATTGCAATGCGATACTACGAGCTCGTCGTCGCGGACGGCCAATCTGAGTTTCAGACTGCGAATCAGCTCGATAGATACACTGTCCAGACTGAGCCTTACCCTTTCAAAGTCTTGATGAGCAGTGTCTTGCCAGTGGTCGAGACCAGTGTTTTAGAGTTTGAAAACAGCTGCATAAGATTGCCAAAGAAGACATCAAGGACCCATGGGGTCTTGACGACAGCGGACACTGCATCAATGGACGAATGCTCTCGAGATTCAGCACACCCTGCTGAGTTTCTAGTGTCGCCGATTTTCGTGTTTGCGAAGTAGTAGTCCGGCCGAGACTTTGCGGCAGAGAAAAAAGAGGGCAGCAAGGGTGCTTGACACTGTCCTGAGTCGAGAGACCTGTTGAATCTCTGGGTTGAAACGCGAGGCGAGCGGGCAGGGACACTGAGCAGATGTGCCTCTGTGGTGAAGACCCAGGGCTCTTGGACCTTGTTGCCATTCAACGGATGGTCGAGGTCGAACAGTAGATAAAGATACTTCAGTGTCTCGGAGAGCATGAAAGACTCCATACGGTCCTGACGGCGGCCGCTGACTACATCTTCAATGCCGGCAAATCCGCAAGCAGTCTTGAGCGATTTCAAATCCTCAAGAATCTGCCGGCCTATATCAAGGTAATAGGGGTCTTTCGTGGCTTGATATAGGAAATAGGTGGACTCAATGAATTCTGGCCGCAATGGGTAGACTGGGAAATTGACAGACTTTGAAACGTAATCAAACCTTTCCGGCAACGCGTTGAAGCGCTTCCAGAGAGTGGCAAAGGTCAAGTGAAGCTTGGTCGCTTGCTCCAGGTCACCAGATAGCACAAGAAGGCCAGGGTAGAAAGCAGACAGCGAGTCAACGTGATTGGTCAATGGGAAACCATTCTGCATGTGGATCGTCCGGAGCAGGAAGCCAGTCGGGTCAGTGATGTGGGTAGCGATCGCATGTCTTGAGGTGTTCCAGACCTCGAAATAGAAGTCGTCGTTGAGCAGTACCCAGCTCTTCAAAGCATATTCGTAAAATGAATCGGTGCCAGCACCGACGGATGTGTAAGCTGTTGACCAAGCACCTGTGAGCGCATCAATTGTGTCACCCACTAAGTCCAGCTCGAGACGCCTTTCCCAAAGAGCACGGAAAGCTTTGTCAGCCGCATGCTCAAATGCCGGGATGCCTGAGAGGCGACTCAGAGTCGCAAACTCCAAAAGTAGACTTCCGGCTCCTGCAGCACATGTTACCGTGGATTCGTCCGGCATGAAGCTCCCAATTCCGTGTCTCAAATTGACTCTCGGTAGAGGAATTTTAGTTGGAGTGTCAAAGGCAGGCAAGAGGCGACGGCCTAGGTCGACAGCCAGCTCGAGCAGCTCACCCTGGTACCAGTCCAAGTGCAAATCAGCGAGGCCTGAAATGCCGAGTGCGAGCTGATGTGCAGAAAGCAACCCCCCAAGAACCCGAATTGACACCTCAAAGACTTGTACTTTGCTGTTTTGATCAAAATTGACGTGTCCCAAGACGTCACGAACTCCTTGACTGAAACGCTCTTTTTCTCCAATGATAGCCAAGGTATCTAGACTATCCACCAGAGTCATCGAGAAACCACCGCAAATGTCGTTGATGCCCAGATTGGTCGGATCAGGGTCGCGCCCTCGACCTGCGCAAGTCACGGGCCGCAGCTCGTCGTGCGGGAAGGCATGCTTCATGTACCCGTCAAAGCCATGTAAAATAAGAGCTTTTGTCTCATTACGCAGAATGGAAAGATCGCTCGCTGACCAAAGAGCCAGGCAAGGTGCCAGCAAGACTGAGACGAGGAAGTACTGTACATGTCTGCTAGTGTACACGTACCCGTACATGCGCCAAGATCGCTCTGTTATGTATGTTGCAGCCAAACGATAGACTGTCGCGCATACAGTCAAGATGGACAATAGCTCCCTACGCTGATTAGATGGCTTGCGTGTGCTGTGATGCGCTGGCTAGGGTAGATGTTGGCGACGCAAGCATCAAGGGGATCGTTCGTAGTTGTACGTGTAGATTGTCGCACGCCAAAACGCGACAACGGGGCCACGCAAGCACACTCAAACGCGCCAATTGCAAACGACAGCCAGCGACTGCAGCAACAACGCTAGACGCATCGAGTCTCTAGAACCTTGGCAGAGCCAGCATGTCCTACTCGTTCTCCCTCACGACATTCTCGCCGCAGGGCAAACTCGGTCAAATTGAACATGCGCTAGCTGCCGTCAACCAGGGCGTGCAATCTCTCGGCATCAAGGCGACCAACGGCATTGTCCTTGCAACCGAAAAGAAGACTCCCTCTGCTCTTCAAGATGCAACGTCAGTCGAGAAGATTTCCAAATTGACACCGAATGCGTGTATGGTCTACTCAGGCATGGGCCCCGACTTTCGCGTCCTCGTCGACAAGGCCCGCAAGGCTTCGCACGCTCAATACAAACGTGTCTATGAGGAATATCCACCGACCAAAATGCTTGCTCAAGAAATTGCGAAGGAAATGCAGAATGCGACACAGAGCGGCGGCGTGCGGCCCTACGGCGTGTCGGTTCTTGTGGCTGGCTGGGATGAACACACAGGCTATCAGCTATACCAGGTTGACCCATCGGGCTCCTATTTCCCGTGGAAGGCGACTGCCATTGGCAAATCCAGCACGTCATCAAAGACATTTCTCGAAAAGCGATACAACGCGACGCTCGAGCTTGAAGATGCGATTCACACAGCTCTTTTGACACTCAAAGAAGGTTTCGAAGGCGAGATGACTAGCGAGACTGTCGAGATTGCCATCATCAGTCAACCGGAGCAACGACTCTTGGGTTACACCATGCACGGCAAAGACGCGGACGAGATGCCAGAAGCACCGCGCTTCCGGCGCCTCAGTGTTGAAGAAGTAGGAGACTACCTCGGATCTCTGTGAGCGGAGTCGACCTTTGGCTACCTAGTCGCGGATGCTCCATGCTGGTCATAGTCATGCTATGCGTGTTCGGGCTTAGCTGTCTCGCTCAGAGTTGTCCTATAACTGCTATAGATTCCGCTTCTCAAAAAAAGATGCGATCGGGCTCGCTTGACAGACCGTGAGCTTGCCATATCCAGCGACTTAGAACATACAGGAGGTCACGGAGACTAGTCGGCTGCAGGAGATGTAAACCATTTTCCATTGTCTGATATTCAGCCAATTCATCGGCATTCCGAACGCAATTCGTGGCGAAGAAAGCAATGTATCGCAGAGTATACGTGAATTTGTGAAGATAGGCAACGTTTCCATCGATGGAGACCATGAGACCAGTTCTGAAGACTGGGTTTGGCAATTGGTCAATAAAGTGGCCTTTTGATGCTTTTGCAATGGCGGCGCCAAACACCTGAGCAAAGTCAGCAGCAAGAGCTTTATGAGCTGTCTCCTCATCTGGACGATCAAGGCCCATACGCGAACCTTCCTGGACCTTCAAAATTGTACTTTGCGTTCCCTTTGTACAAAAAGAGGGACCGCCCTGGGTCGAGCAGCCTATCTTCACTCCGATTTCGACGCGACCTCCATCGTGCTTGCTACAGATGTGAAAAAGGCGTTCTCTAGCGCGGTTGGGGTAAACCTGAAGCCTCGCCTCTTCCGCGGCATGCCTCAGATGCAAGTAATATATTTCATTCAGCATGTCAAGAAACGCAGTCTCGAGCGTATTGTGTGGTGCTGCCGGGTCCTGGATCCCTTGAGAAGTTAATGAACCAAGGTCCACGGCAGAGGACTGCCGAGATTTGCCAGTTTTCTTTTCGACGCCAATGTTGCATGCATCGCAAATGGCATCGAGAATTGTGTAAAGCACAGCCATGACCCAAGTGAGTATTGCTCGAGGAAAGTCGAGTAGTGATTGTGAGAGTAGCTGGGTGGATGCGACAGGAAGCACCATTGCATTGCGAATCAACGTGAGCGCAGAACGGCGCGCATAGTCGCCCAAGGTTGCCATCGTCGAAGCGCACCCCGGGTCGCCAGCATCGCTGGTCTTTTGGATCACCGCTGAACAAAAAGAAGCAACTGCGCAATCGACATGACTGCCTCTAGCCAGGTTGTCGTAGTAGGCTCTGACAGATGCCGTGTCGTGAATGTCCAGCTCGCAATCGAGCTGATTGAGAAGGGTGCTGAACTCCGGCGGCGGGCTATAACCAGACTCGAAGGGCAGATTCAGGGCTTCTAGATCCCTCACCAAGACTTCCTTGACATTGAGAATGTCCAGCTCTTCGGCGCCCCACTCTTCACCTGGCTTCGAGATCCAGTGCTTTGGCGTCCGCGGTTGGTGAGTCGATCCGGGGGACGTTGAAGGACTGAAACTCTGCATGCCGCTGATAGACTTGCCAGATTACCGCTCGTTATAAACGTCTTCCATGTTGGACCAGTATCGGCACAAGACCCGAAGACGTGCTCGTGTTTCGCA
Organism: Protomyces inundatus; assembly: GCA_003717165.1. Lineage (NCBI taxonomy): Eukaryota > Fungi > Ascomycota > Taphrinomycetes > Taphrinales > Protomycetaceae > Protomyces > Protomyces inundatus. The sequence continues at coordinate 2,225 of QXDR01000365.1, read as the reverse complement.
ATCACAACTCACGAGTCGTCGGGCGCGCGATTTTTGTTGTCATTTCTGAATGACTCATAGCGACCCAACAGGCGCGCGCATGGATCGCACATCCGAATACACTGGCCTGCCAAAACACAGTCGGCGAACACGAAAGACGACTGAGCCAGTGTATCAACAAACTTAAGGTCAGTAATGCTGGAATCTCGTCCGATATCGATGATTCTCAGAGACCTCCGCGCGCGTCCTCTTCTCTTCGCTTGGCATCCTTTCCCGCGAGCATGATCAATCCGCATTGCTTCTGCAATACAAAACATTCCGGCATTCTACATTCTACAGCTGTGCCTCCTGTGTGGTCTCTTCGAGGAAGAGAATACAAGATAACATCAGTTCAGTAATATCTCAATGGACTGTGATGTACATCTGTGCAAAAATCTTCGAGAATGTGCCCGGCTTCGCGACAACAATGCTATCGAAGGTCCCGCTGCTCAGCTAGTCTTTGCTCATCAAACGTACAAAGTTGACAAGACAATGCTTCTGAATATTGTCTCTCGAGAAAGTTCAAAAGCACCTGTAAGAACAACAGGCATAGGCCCCCGAGAAGATCACAGGCAATTCTTGAGAGGGAGGGCGAAGCCGATGGTTGCCATCTCAGCGAAGGCTTGCCTGCTCAAACAAGAGATCAGGCTCTTGACCTGCAAGATGAGATCTATGTGCGCGATCACAGCACCACGCGGGCATGATTTGCCCTGCCCGGATGTCTGTTATCTCGGTTGGAGAATCGGCGAGCACCCATCACCGTTGACAGAATTATGATTGAGTCTCAATTGATCCGATGCTGTTCATGTTGAAAATGGCGCCGCGGTAGGTCGCACTACCACAATGTGTCTACACTGCTGTTTCTTTTTTCACTCCACGAGTCCCGCTGCTTGCGTTCATGCGGTTGTAATGCAGCTCAGTAGGGCCAAAATGCTTTCGACAACTAGACATGACGCCATCATCGACTCCCTTCACTTCTAGTGTCATACTGTAGGTCGCACTACCACATCACTTGCAGTATCAAGTATCGCTCGTCAACTGTGTACGTTGCGGACATCGCCAGGGCTCTTCCAGGCGGAAGCACAGCCTTTCTCTTACACGCCGTGCGTCTACGATGGACAAGCATCCAACCAGCTGTGAAGCGAACTCGCTTGCAATGTGTCGACAACGCTTCTGTCTCTGAACCCATCTCGACAGTCATCAAAGTCGACATTTAGGAGACGAGCCCGCGGATGTCTGCTTTATGCGCAAGCATTCGGAAATTTGGAAGACAAGGGTAATCGCCGTGCAAAGCAATCTTCGTTCTTGCCATGATGTTAATGCGTACATCAGACATCGCCACGCCAGTGGAGGGTACTTGAAGTCTGAAGTCTTGTAAGAAGTCTTGCCTTTGGAGCTTCTCAAGTTGCTGAAGAGCATAGGTTGTTACTTGCTGCATCTGAACCCTGGTCTTTTGATGTTTTCAGGACTTTCAGGGTTGGCCCTATACTGAGCTTTGTACAGAACTTAGAAATACATTTGTTCCCCGAGAGATACTCAACCATCAGACAAGGCGAATCGACTAGCATGGATAAATCTGTTGCTTGTGGTTGTGATACGCTTCTAAGGATTTCGTGGAACGTAAACTTGCATTTAAATAGGTGAAAGAGACGCATGGCCGCGCTTTGGAAGCACGCGGGGACTTCTGGCCAAAGCGAACACAATGAATAATGATACGCGCAGGACTGAGTCTAGATTTGAAGGGCAGCAAGACGAACTTTCGCGTAAATGCAGGTACAAGCTGCAAAGCAAGGCTGCTCTCTGGCCGTACCTGAAGACAACTTCTGACAGCGACTCCCGCCCCAATACAAACCACTCCATCGAGATTATAAGTCACTCAGATTCTTTTCTTCGAACAAATTTGAGGGCTATCAGGATTAAAAAATGTTGTGTTGCTTGATGCATCACGTGTGAGCTCGCGGATGTTGCGTCGTGCGGTATTTGTCATACCCCTGAGTTCAGGAAGGGTCCATACCAGCCCGCAAGGATAAGTAGAGGGCTTCGCCCACTTAGTAGTTAGACCCCTAAGAAACGTATCGCAACAGGTCAGTGAGCCTAGCGCTACTGTACGCGAACCTGATCGAAGATGACAACGCCAACAGAACTGCCCCGTGTCAGGGAGCGAGTTGAGGTGTTCAGCGGTCTGTTTACCGACAAGTACAAAGGAG
>QXDR01000354.1:0-95554 GCA_003717165.1 Protomyces inundatus | reverse complement strand
CACGCTTCGTCATCCGAGACACACACTTGCGAGACAATATTGGCGTAGGTCCACAATGCATTTTTAGTGCTACCGAGCCGTTCTTCTTCCAAATCTTGGAATTTGTCGCATGCGTCGCGCCACTCGTTGACCCAGTTGGACACGGTTGATTGAAGATTGCGCGTTGCATTGTCATAGTCGGCTTGGCTGAGGTGAAGCGTCGATTGAAGCTTTTCCAGCTTTGCATTGTTGCGCTCGAGGTCGCGGCCGAGCAAGAGGTTTTGCTGCGCGAGGTAGCCGTTTACTTTGACGCAATCTGTTTCGTAACGTTCTTTTGAGCGCTTCACCTCGGCCTGCTGCTGTAATTTGAGCCGAAAGACTTTCTCAACACTGCTTTGCGCTTGCTTGCGGCGCTCGCGTATGGTGCTTGCCATGGTTGATATACACGCCTCGACTTCTTCTGAGAGTTGTCGCGCCGCCGCTGTGTGACCGTCTGCTGTGCTCGTCGCCTCTTGCTTTAAGCTGTCGAGCGACGCGCGCATGCTGCCGGATTCGTGTTGACCAATTGGGAATTTGGCTAGCTTCTGCAGCCGTTTTGCATAGTCTTCCTCGATCGCGACACGCTCCTTGAAGAATTGTCGCAGCTCCTCGTTGTTTGACTTTGCGTCCGACATGCGGCCTATGAGGGCCGTGACGCCCGAGTCATCGAAGCCCCTAGAGCGTTAGTTGTGCAGAGTCTTGGAAGAAAAGGCTCACCAAAAGTTGTTTGAGAATGCCACCTTGGCCATGTCGCGTGAATAAGAGATGCACTTGGTATGAAATGGGTTTCAAGCAGAAGACGCGCCTCTGAAAACCAGCTCTTGCCTCTCTTGTTGTTGTTTCTCTTCTTTGGTTTTTGGTCGTTGCGCTTTTCCCGCTTCTGGCAATCTCGTGCGACATGATCCGTGCCTAGCTGATTGAGGCACTTACTGTCTGATAGAATGATGCGCTACACCAGACACTCGCTCAGGATAGCTAGTACAAGCAGGCAAGCAAGAGCGCATCATACAGACATGCCCGTCGATACGACCGCGAGGCTCAGTGCCCTCCGCAAAAACATGCAGCAGCACGGCCTATCTCACTACATTGTGCCAAGCGAAGACGCCCACGCGTCCGAGTACACGGCCGCATGTGACGAACGGCGCGCCTACATCTCTGGCTTTGACGGCTCAGCGGGCTTGGCTATTGTCGCTCAGAAGGGCGCCTATCTCTTTACAGATGGACGGTACTTTAATCAGGCAGCACAGCAACTTGACGCAAGTTGGACACTCATGAAGCAGGGCATGCCGGATGTGCCGACCTGGCAAGAGTTTTTGACCAAGGCCGCGTCTTCCGAGGTCCGAGTCGGCATTGATGCCGCACTGATTCCCTACAAAGAAGCACTGGGCTTGAAGAGCGCCCTGGCTGCGAAAGGCGGCGATCTCGTTGGCTTGAGCGACAATTTGGTGGATGAAGTCTGGTCGGGCCGTGACTCGCCCTTGGCCAATCCGATCCTAGTACACCCCACCGAGCTTGCCGGTCGAAGCGTACCCGACAAGTTGTCTGACTTGCGCAAAACGCTCAGCAAGCATGGCGCGATGGCGATGGTCCTGACGTCGGTGGATGAAGTTGCTTGGCTCTTCAACTTGCGAGGATCGGATGTGCCGTTCAATCCTGTCTTTTTCTGCTATGCGATCATCACCCTCCACGAGTCGATGCTCTTCCTTCGCGATGCGCAAGCAAGTGAACAAGTCCGGCAAGCGCTGCCAGAAGAGACACGCATCAAGCCCTATGAATCGATTCTCTCGGCCTGCAAAGAGCTTGGGCACCTTCAGGGAAAGGTCTTCATCAGTGCACGCGGCTCTTGGGCCATTGCTACTGCCGTTGGCGATCATGTTGATGTCATTCGATCGCCTATTGCCGATGCAAAGTCCATCAAGAATGACGTGGAACTCGAGGGTATGCGGAAATGTCACATTCGAGACGGCGCAGCCTTGACAGAATACTTGCAAGAGCTTGAAGAGTTGGCCAAGTCTGGTAAAGCCATCGATGAGGTGGATGCGGCCGCCATTCTTGAAAACAAGCGACGCGCACGGCCGCTGTTTGTTGGTCTTTCCTTTCCAAGTATGTCTCTTCTCTTTCGAACATAACTAACGACAGCCATCTCGAGCACAGGCGCAAATGGAGCCATCATTCACTACAAGCCAGAGAAGGAAACATGCGCAACGGTTGACTGGTCTCAGATTTACCTTTGCGATTCCGGCGCACAGTATAAGGATGGTACTACCGACATCACGCGCACATGGCACTATGGCACGCCTATAGCCTTTGAAAAGCGCGCCTTTACGCTTGTGCTCAAAGGTCACATTGCCATTGCCTCGGCGACGTTCCCACGGGGCACGACGGGCTACACGCTTGATCCGCTCGCACGCCAATACCTCTGGGCCGAAGGGCTCGACTACTTTCACGGCACCTCTCATGGTGTAGGCTCGTACCTCAACGTCCACGAGGCGCCGCTCGGCATCGGCACGCGTATCACCTTCAATGAGGTTGCCTTTTCACCAGGCAATATTATTTCCAATGAGCCGGGCTTTTACAAAGACGGTGCATTTGGCATTCGAAGTAAGCCATGCTATGTGAGAACGTCGCTAACAAGCAGTTGAAAACATCATTGCATGCGTCAAGAAGGACACGGCACATCGATTTGGCGATCGAGACTATCTCGGCTTTGAGACGATTTCGTTTGCGCCGTTGTGCCGCAATTTGATTGAGACGAGCTTGTTGTCTGAGCAGGAGCGGGCGTGGGTGGATGACTATCATGGACAGGTATTCAAGCTGCTCAAGTCTGAGGTGCAGGAGCAGTCTCTTGCCTGGCTCGAGGGTGAGTGTGCGCCGCTCTAGATTTAGATACCAAGCTAGGTGGGTAGGACTACCGTAGGAGGTACCTAGGCCTACTTCCAGGTTGCCTTCATCCTAGTTTGAATCACGTGCATTTCAGTTGGTGGACGCGGAGGCAGAGAGAGAGCGAGAGCGAGAGAGAGAGAGCGAGAGCGAGTCTTAGGTTCGCAACGAGAGAGAAGCGGACTGAGAGAACAAGCAAACGGGACACGCGCTCGTCAGCTACGCCAAGCAGCTCCTTCCTGCATTCAGCATCATCCAATCAAGAGGTCATCCTCATCTAGCCTCCGTGCAGCCCTCATTCGATGGGCACGTTAAAGGAAGACACGGATCGACTGATCCGGCAGTACAATACCGATGAAGGCGCTCAACGGACGCTTCGTAATGTACGCCTGCCCTTCCATGTACACAGCAGACTGACTCTCTAGACGCTCGAGACTGCCCGGGCAGACGATTATAATCTCATCCTGAAGCAATTGACCAACACACACAGCCGCATCTTGGTCACGCCCACGGCGGCACTGCCCAACACGCCGCTCGCGACACTCTTTGCACGCGAAGTGCAGCGGGCACTCCTCAATACATCAACGACCGAGGTCTTTGCCAAGGCACTCTGCAGTCTCGATGGTGCCGATCAAGATTTGACCTTGACACATCTTTGCCGCGTGTTTGAACTCAACGACGTCCAGGTCTGTCTTCTTGCCGTCTGCCTTATGAACTTTAGCAAAAATGCTGCTCTGCGCGAGGAAAGTGTCGACACCTTTGGCGCCAAGTATCAGCTGCTGTTGCGACATGTCGGCATCAAGAGTCATTCGGAAAGCATGCCGCCGAGCGAGATTGCTGTGCTGGCACGTCACTTGCTACTCAACCAAGGCTGCGCATCGACCCTCACGCATGTACAAAAGTTTGTGATCGAGTACACACTCTTTCAACGCTACCAAGACGAGTTGCCGCAACCGGTGCAAGAATTCTTCGAAGATTACAATAATTTGCGTGCAGCCGAAGACCAGAGCAAGTCGCTCGCTCAGCTGTTTGAAGAGACGCGTGGTGCGGCCACCTCCACCATCACATCCGCCACGCAAATTCTTGTGCGTCGCAATATTGCGCACATGGCAGACCCAGAGAGCGAGATTGCCAACTTGCTCGTCGCCCTCATCAATTCACAGACGCATTCCGAGGCGTGGAACGGCGACGTCCTTGGCCGTGTCGTGCAAATGCGTCTGCCTCATCTCGACTGGACGCGCGTCATCCAAAGCTTGGATCGGTCCGACCTGGCCGTCTCGACTGTCAGCGACTTTGCCATCATCATCAAGACGCTACGCGGAGCCGCCAATCAGGGCCAGCGCAGCTTGCCGGTCGACCTCCTTTGGAGCGAGTGGCATCATGCTGCGGCACAGGCAGCCATGATCAAACAGCTGGCCCAGTCTCCGCTTGAGCTCTTCAACATGACCGACTACAGCGGGCCCACCGTGCTTTCTGCCAACGATTTTGTCTCTGCACCGCCAGCACTCAAAAATCTAGCTGCACAGCTCGAAATGTCGCCATGGAATTCGCTGCAGCTGTTGCAAACAAGCCTGCGTCTGCTCGGCGTCGAGGAAGCATCTTCCGATGCCAAACAACTGCTCGAGCTTGCTGGCAAGTCGACACCCGAGCTCATCTTTTTAGGTTGCGTGCAGTTGCCTGAGCCATGGGTCTCTCAGCAAGAACAGCTCAGTGAAAAGGGCTTTGATGTCTTTTTTTCTGGCCAACCAAACCATCAGCTCGTCTTCTACCGGCTCTGGCAAGTCGAGCCTGAATTCATGTGCCGCAAATTTATTGCCTACCACAACAAGGACTCGCTTGCCATTACGCGCATTCTCGATATTGCCCAAGACTTGCGCTTGCTCGATCAGCTTCTCAATTTGCAGCCCTATGCATTTAGTCTCGATCTTGCATCGCTTGCTTCAAGACGTGACCTGCTCGACATTGACAAATGGCTTGATCATCAGCTGTCTGTCGGTCAGGATGGTTTCATCGCCGCCTGTTTGCGCTTCCTTTCCTTCAAGGCAGAGGCAGAAAATATGCTGCAGCAGTCCGAAGGCAGCACGTTGCCGGTGACTGTTTCGTTGCGTGTCGAAACGGTCGCCGTATTCCTCAAGGCGCTCATGAATAGCGCCATGTCAGCCGAGAACGGCGCCTTTCTCAAGCAAGTCCAGAGCTCGTGTCTGCAAGTCTATCCGAGATTGATGAATAGCACCAATGTCAATCGCGACCCAACCGACTCCAACAACTTTGCAAAAGATGTCGAAAAAGAAGTCGAATACTACTATGGCCGACTCTACGAAGGCGAGATGAGCATCGCCCACTTTGTCGAAATGCTGCAGAGCTTGAAGCAGTCTGATGAGGCACGAGACCAAGATGTCTTTGCCTGCATGCTGCACAGCCTTTTCGACGAGTACCGATTCTTTGCCGATTATCCGGCGAGCGCGCTCAGCATTACGGCTATTCTCTTTGGGTGTCTTATTCAGAATCAGCTCTTGTCTTACATTCCGCTCGGCATTGCGCTGCGCTACATTCTCGACGCGGTTGCCTATGACGCCGACAACAACATGTTCAAATTCGGTGTCCAAGCACTCAACCACTTCAAAGAGCGCGTTCCGGAATGGCCTCAATACTGCCAGCAGATTTTGGCTATTCCGAGCCTCAATGAGCACGAGCCGGCTTTGCTTGCTCAGATTCGCAACGGTCAGCGTTCCATCGACAATGGCTCGCGGCCGTCGCAACCCGAGGCAGCTGCGCCGCAGACATCCGTTCCGCGCCCTGGCAAGGCAGTCTTTCGCTCACTGCGTGTCGAGGCTTTGCCACATGATCCTGCCTTTTACAGTGATCCGTCCGAGGACGTCTCTGACCGCATCTTATTCAACATCAACAACATGTCGTTGACCAACTTGTCCGAGAAGCTTGCCGAAGTCCACGCGGCCATGGAGGAAAAGTATTTTGTCTGGTTTGCCGAGCATCTCGTCTCGCAGCGTGCCGCCATCGAGCCAAACTATCACTCACTCTACATTCACTTCTTGGAAGGCATGAACAGTGAGGCACTGACCGAGCATGTCTTGTTACAAACTATCGAGAGCATCTCTCTGCTGCTCAACTCGGAAAATACAGTCACCTCGACCGTCGAGCGCTCCAACCTCAAGAATCTCGGCGCTTGGCTCGGCGGCTTGACTTTGGCGCGCAACCGTCCTCTCAAGCACAAGGTCATCTCGCTCAAGGACCTACTGCTCGAAGGCTTCGACAGCGGCCGGCTCATTGTCGTCTTACCTTTTGTCTGCAGAATTCTCGAGCAGACGCCTGCCTCCAAAGTCTTCAAGCCGCCCAATCCGTGGACGATGGGAATTATTGCGCTGCTTGTCGAACTGTACGAGAATGCAGATATGAAGCTCAACCTCAAATTCGAGGTGGAGGTCTTGTGCAAGAAGCTCGAAGTAACCATGTCCGATGTGACGCCAAGCACGCTCTTGACGAACCGCCCAAACATCCCAGATGAGCAAGGAAGCTTCCAAGAAGAAGACGCACAGACGGTCGACTCGCGCGCCAACTCCAACCTTGCCTTTGAGCAGAATGCCGCCTACGTCAATGCAGTGGTGGGAGACATGCCTGTGGTGATTCATCCCGTTATTCAACAATCGCTCGGCATTCCCAACATGCGCAAGCTGATTCTGCTGGCCGTGGAGCGCGCCGTACGCGACATTATCGGTCCCGTCGTTGAGCGCTCAGTCGCTATTGCCAGCATCTCCACTTCGCAGCTCATCTCCAAGGACTTTGCTATGGAAGCCGATATTGGCAAGCTCCGTCGCGCAGCACACACAATGAATCAAAATCTGGCCGGCAGCCTCGCGTTGATTACTTGCAAAGAGCTGCTGCGGGCTGCGCTTGCCATCAATATTCGCACGTTGCTTGGTCAAGCTGGTATCGACACGGCTGGTGCTCAAATTGAAGAGTATGTGACCCAGCTGGTGAATGACCACGTGGATGCCTCCTGCATGATTGTCGAAAAGGCTACCATGGAGCGCGCCTCGAGTGAGATTGACGAAGGACTCGCCGCCGGCTTCCAGGCGCGTCAGAAGCATCACGAACAACGCTCGACGCAGCCCTTTGTCGACACGCATGCCCCACGTCATCAGTATCCCTTGCCGGATCCCTTGCGTCTTCGTCCAGAGGGTCTGACTACGGAACAGCTTTCGACATACGATGACTTTGCGCGGATCCCGCGCACTGCTCAGCAAGCTGCTGCCTATTACGCCAAGGAAGATTTGCGCCAAGCACAGCACGATCAGCCATTTGGCTATCGCGGCGAGCAGCCACCTGCCGTTGCCTTTGAGCAAATCTTGTCGCTCATTGCCGAAGTCGAGGTGCTTGCTCGCGAGGCTGATGCACCCACCTTGGCTGACATTCCGGCCGACTCGCAATTGACAAAGCTTTTGCAGCAGGTGCCGTTCCAAGTGACCGCCATCGCTGGCGTTATGCGTGATGAGCGCACGCTCGTCTGCTCGCAAAAGGTGTGCCAGCTCTTGTTCAAAAGCACTTTTCATGATCTCGCCGCCGAATGTCTCACGTTCCTGCTCTCGAGCTTTATCGGCCTGTCCAACAAGACACAGCGTGATGTGTCCATCTGGCTCGTTCATTCGGACGACCCGCGCAAGTACAACGCCAAGGTTATTCGTGCACTCATGCGGGCACAAATCATTTCGCCGGCAGAATTCGATGTCCAGCTTGCCAAACAGATCCACCAGAGGCAAACTGCGGCCATTGATTTTGCCATTGAGCTCATCAATTTGATTGACACCACCACAGGCCATTTCGCCACGCGCACTGATTTCACTGCCAGCTTGGACGCGTTGCAGGCATTGGCTAGAAATGACAATGCCGCAAACGGTGCTGGAGACTTGCTTGCAATGCTCTCTGCGCCGCTCATCATTGGCGACGGCAGCGATGACTTGTTCAAGACCCAGCTTGAGGCGATCTTCAATGAGTGGGTGCATTTGGTAAATCACCCTTCTGCCAATGACCGCAATCAGCTCGCGTTCCTGTTGCAAATGCAAAAGTCGGGCGTCTTGTCGAGCGATGAATCTTGTACGGCCTTTTTCCGTGCCGCTATTGAGCACAGCGTGGGTGTTGCGCAGCAAGTGTCGGTGGCAAGCGTCGATCCCGTGATACACTATGTGCCGCTGGATGCAGTCGCCAAGCTGACGGTGCTCATGATGAAATATCAAGTCAACGAGCGGATGCAAGAGGCGTGTGTCAACAATTTCCGTCGCATCGTCAATCTTGCGACGATCGTCATTGCTCACCAGCACGCAGTCAAGCCAAGTCTCGATCAGCGCCCCATGTTTCGCTTCTTTTCGAGCCTCTTTAGCGAACTGCACAAGCACTCGGACATTCTTGGTGCACTGTATCCAGAGTGCCTGTCGAGCTTGGCGGATGTGCTCATCGTCTTGCAGCCGGGCAACTTCCCAGGCTACGCATTTGCATGGACAGCACTCATTACACACCGCTTCTTCATGCCGCAGCTACTCAGTGTACCAGATCAGGCTGGCTGGAAGCAGTACGCTGATATGATGGTGTTGCTTTTGCGTTTCGTTGGACCTTCGCTCGACAAGGCCGAGATGAGTGCCAGTATCCGCGTGCTTTACCACGCCATTCTACGCCTCTTGCTCGTCTTGCTCAACGACTTTCCCAATTTGTTGACTAACAATCATCAAATCTTTTGCAATCAAATCCCTTCGCGTTGTGTTCAGCTGCGCAACCTGATTTTGAGCTCGTTCCCGCGCAAGATGCGTCTACCGGACCCGTTCTTGCCTGGCCTCAAGGTTGATCGTCTACCAGAGACGGCGCTCTCGCCAGAAATTAACCTGGACCTCGAGCAAGTCTTGATTGGCGGCAAAGTCATGACGGCACTCAACAATTACATTTATTCTGGCAATCTCGGCGCCGTGCCCAAGGTGATCAAGGCCTTGACCAAGACAAAGCAAGACGGTCTCGACCCGGTCTTGCTCAACACGCTCGTCTTGCATTGCGCAGTCCAGGCGATTGGCAATGCCGATGCGCCGCCGACGTTTGATGTGCAGTCGCCCTGGGTGGCCTTGCTCAACGAGCTCTTTTCGCTCTCGGACCAGCAGGGTCGCTATCAGGTTTTGGGCGCCATTGCCAATCAGTTGCGTTATCCCAACAGCCACACCTACTTTTTCAGTTGTGTGTTGCTTTTGCTCTTTTCGAGCAGCAGCGAGCAGGATTATCTCGTCAAGGAGCAAATCACGCGCGTCTTGCTCGAGCGCCTCATTTGCAACCGGCCGCACCCTTGGGGTCTCCTCATCACGTTTACCGAGCTCCTCAAGAACTCAAAGTACAACTTTTGGTCGCTGCCTTTTATCCGCGTGAGCCCGGAGATTGAGAAGCTCTTCCAGAGCCTGTTCTCGCACATCAATCAAAACATCGAGGCATCTCCTCAGTAACGTTTGCACAGCATGGCGTTTTTTATATAGACTTATGATGAAGCACTGTATCTTATGTACTAAAATAGCAAGACAAGTTTTCAGTTTCTCGCCGTGTCTTTTCCTAGCCTTGGCAGTTTTCAGCCGTGTCTGCTTGCATCAAGCCAGTCGGGATCGGCCGACAGAAGCTTGGCCAAGTCGGCGATGCTGTTGACTTCTGTGTATGGCTCTGTAGACGATATGAGCGGTGCTTCAGACAGATCCTGCTCGGCATCGTAGCGTAGCGAAATGGCCTGCCATCGCCACGTCTTGACCTCTTTGATGAAGTCTTGCACTGTCTGTAGATTGCCTTCTGCAGCGATATAGCCAGGCCAGCCGACTTTGGCAATCACCTTGAGATGCGGCCCAGCTAGGGCTTGCAGATCTTTGCGTTTGCTGTCTGCAATGAGATGATGGCTCCAAAAGAGGATGCGTCTGCGTCGTGACGGTACAGGCTCGGGCGTCTCTTCTGCCGTCGCTGCCGCCGACTCGGACACTTGCGCTTCCTCGGCTGCCATACTCGTAGCAAGCTCCAAGACGGCCTGGTAAACCTCAAAGAGGACCATGTCGCCAGCAGGTATCTCATCCATGCTCGCCTTGATGGCAGCATTGAAGGCTTCGTGCCTGGACCGCGATTGAACGCCGACGATACGCATCGTCGGCCGGTCGTCGGGATAGCTAGCTGGCAGCGTGACAGCAAGACTGATTGCGTCCGTCACGCGTAGATTAAGCTGCAGCGCTTCGCCTGCACGCAGATGCGCTGTCTTAGCTGTTGGATCCTCTCTATACGCCTGCCAGCGCGCTTGGCCTGCTTCGTCTGCCCAGCTCACGATACCATCATAATCATCTGGGTAGGTGTCACAAAGCAAGGCAATCTCTGTCCATGCGCTGGCCATTCGCTCGCTGCAGCTAAGCTATATTAAGTCCTGGAGGCCTGTGCGTCATGTGGGGAATGCGCCAAAGAGGAAGGTTTCTCACCTGGCTGGCACGGTATTGCGCGCGTAAACAGATTGACCGACTTGTACAGCAGATAAACACAACAAGAGCAACACAACAGCAACGCAACATCGCATCCCATCACATTGCGCTCTCCTTCTTTCACAGCCTCCTGAGCGCAATCCCTGATTCTCACACTCATCCAGGAGAAGAAACGAAGAACCCGAATCTCATCTACATCACCATCTCTGGCACGGAACCAAATCCACCACAGGACCCTTCTTGAAAGGCTATACGCCTCCAAGCGCATTCTTGAATGAGTACTTCTGAAACAATGACAACGGTACTGCCTATACCAACGCGCTCCGCATCGCTTCAGCCGCTCGAGCTCTTCTCAGGCAAGCGCCAAGAACCGCGCTTTGGTCAGTATATCCTAGGCCAGACCCTTGGTGAAGGTACCGAATACCAATCCTGTCGCAAGACCATCAGCTAATACGACAACAGGCGAGTTTGGCAAGGTGAAGCTAGGTTGGCTGGCCAAGCGCAAAGATAATGCCAATGACGTGCAAGTCGCCGTCAAGCTCATCCGGCGCGACTTTGTTGGTAATTCCAAGAGCAAACTCAGCAAGGTCGAGCGCGAAATCAACGTCTTGAAGCGTGTCAACCATCCCAATATAGTCAAGTGCTATGAAGTCGTCGAAACGGACAAGTATATTGGCATCGTGCTTGAATATGCATCAGGTGAGTTGTCACGGCTGACGTATACATGCTAATGCTAGGGGGCGAACTGTTTGAACACATCCTGGCGCATCGCTATCTCAAGGACGCAGCTGCCTGCAGACTCTTTGCACAGCTCGTGTCAGCTGTCCTCTACCTCCACGGACAAGGCATCGTCCATCGCGATCTCAAACTCGAAAACCTGTTGCTCGACCGGAATCGCAACATTGTCGTGACCGACTTTGGCTTTGCCAACACGTTTGATATACGGCAGTCCTCAGACAGTTTTGCAGAGCAGGCGCATAATTATGCGAGTTCCAAGGGCCAAATCCGCGGCGACCTCATGAAGACAAGCTGCGGCAGCCCTTGCTATGCGGCACCGGAGCTCGTTGTCAGCGAAGGCCAGTACTGTGGTCGCAAAGTGGATGTCTGGAGCTGTGGCGTCATTCTCTACGCCATGCTCGCTGGCTACCTGCCCTTTGATGACGATCCAGCCAATCCTGAAGGCGACAATATTAATTTGCTTTACAAGTATATTGTCAGCACGCCCCTGACGTTTCCAGAGTACGTCTCGCCCTTGTCGCGCGATTTGCTTCGTCGGATCCTCGTGCCTGATCCAAGTCAGCGTGCTTCCTTGCGCGACGTGGTTGCACACAATTGGCTACAGCCGCATGCGCGACTCGTCTTGGCTCTGCAATCGACAACCCAGGCGACAGAGTCGCGCGGTGCATCGCAAGAAATGTTGCGCTCGGCTTCTGAACGGTCTCCGCAACGTGCCACGGGTCTGCCAGTCGACAACCATCTCGTCTCGGCTGGGTTTGACAAGCATGATCGAATTGATGTAGCGACACAAGCAATGCGCCCGCCAAGCAATGGACAAGAGGCTCCTTCAGACGGCACAAGCTCAAGTCCTGTCACCAAAGGTCATTCACGTAACCAATCTGTCGCCTCGCAGGTGGCGACACTCGCTATCCCGGCTGGTCCGGGTCTAGCACGCAGTGCCAGTCATTCAGGCTCAAGACCCAGTCCAGGTCAAGCCAACTCGGTGCCGGGCGAGATGCCCGCCCAACTCGGCAAGGGTGTTGCCACAAAATTGCCCGTGCCGCGTGGTAAGCCCCGGCCAACGTCCTACCACCCGCAACACAAGGCCGGCTCTATGGATCCTGCAGGCACAGGTGATGCACGCATGTCGCTCGAGCAAGGTACTGCGCAGGCGCAGGCTCGTGTTGGATCAAGTGGCAGTGCCAACAGTCGGCATAGCTACGGCTCTTGGTCTCGCAACAGTGTCCATCTTGCGATTCCAACAGGTAGCTCGCCAAAATCAACAAAGACGAACGCACCGGGTGAAATCTACAGCAGTCCTCAAAAACCGGCCCGTGCCACAGAGTCGAAAGCAAGAGCTGCCTCGGTGGCATTGCCTTCTGTGACGCAGGCTGTACCGCAACGCGCTCACAAACGCAACGTCTCGTCCATCAGCAGCATGACCGCCGTGCTCGGTCGCCTCTGGCCACCCGATACCGGTCGCACCGGCCGTCGCGGCTCCTCAACCCTGGCCGATATCGGCGAAACGCCTGGCGCGCCCGCTGACGATCTCGAGGCGCAAACAGGTGCAACAGCAAGCAAGATGCCACGCTCGTCTACGTTTGGCATGTTGTCGAATCGACTCTCGCTGGGCGGCTACTTTGAGACGGACAAGACGCCGCGCAATGTTTTGGGCGAGTCGAATGCGAGCAACATTCAGCAACAGCCGCGCCCGGCCCCTGTCCAAGAAGAGGGTGCTACATACAATCCCGGTCACGCACGCAAGGCTTCTTCAGCCAAAAAGTTCTTCAACCTCTTTGGCAAGAAGCGCTCACCGCGAGAGTCTTCACTAAGTCAAGTATAAACGGGGTTCATTAAAAACACTAGTACAACGCGCGTGGCTTCATCAAATGCTATCCTGTCCTTTCGTAGTTCTGGCGATCTTTATCAAAACGCACCCTTAGCCCAATTTAATTGCTTCATTGTATTCGTGTCTTGCTCATTCGCAGGACTAAAAGTCGAGCAGCTTGGTGGCCTCGAGCAGGAGCTCGCCAACCATCTGCAGGAGACCCTGTGCTTTTTGCAAATCGCCTTCATAAAGCGCATCCCGCACACGTGGCAGAGCCCAATCTTCGTCTTGTCGCTCAAGTAAAGCACTCGGCCCGTATAGGCTATTCTCAAACCAAACCGTCCAGCGAGCGTTTCGGATGAGCGCGCGTTGAAACGAGACAACTGCATAGTTCCAGTTGCTTCGGCCAACAGCGGCACCTGGCGTCTCGATACCTTGCGACTCGACAAGGGCCAGGTCCCAATCGGCCTTGAACAGATCAAACGCGTGCGTCCGTTCCTCGAGTATTTGAAACACCTTGGCAAGGCTCTGGTCAATGGCCAAGGACGAATTGTGGGCCACGTGTTGAGCAGATTGTTCCACTGACTGAACGGTCGCACGCAAGTCGATTGGCAAGAAGAGTTCGTCGACAATTTCGAGGATGAGGAGAGACAAGAGCTTGGCCAGCTTGGCTTGATTGAGTCCACCTGGATCGACACGATCAATACACGCAGTCTGCCGAAGACATGCTTGCGAGGTGACGGCGTCCGCATAGCCGATTTCGGCAGAGGGGAGGCCCGCACGCGCCGAAAAGCCAATGGCATTGGAGAAGCGCCGCGGCTCGGTCAAGATGGTGCCTGAATTGTCGAGATGCGCTACAGCCGTCAGAATGCCAGTATGCAACGAAGTATGCGCGGCGATATCCAATTCGCCCGTGCCAGAAAGCGCATTATCGAGATTGAGGTAGGCGATGCCCGTATAACGCAATGATTTGGTCTGGCTTTCAACCCACTCGGTGCTGCCAAGAAAGTTGATTTCGGAACCCGCCCAAAAGGCAAAGACTAGATTGCGTCGCGGCATCCAGCTATGCTCTGAATTGAGATTGGCAAAGACGCGCGCCACTTCAAGCAGGACGGCAGCATTTGCAAGCGACATGGAGGTGCCCACGACAAGGGTCTGCTCAGATTCAGTGCCGTCAATCTCAGAAAGTGCGCTGTAGATGGGTGTCTTTACATTTTCAGACATGTGACTTGAGAGCATGACATGCGGCGCACTCGCATTGCCGGTCCACAACGAACCAGTGAAACCGGGCGTTGCCCAGTCATGCGTAACGTCGACACCGTGGTTCTCGAGAGTGGCCAGGATGTGATGCGCTTCTTCGACAGATAGTGACTGGATCGGCATGTTGAGCAGCGCCGGCGCCTCGCCTCGTGCAAGCACCTTGACTGACTTGCCAGCTGCCACACCCGGTGTCAGCGGATCTCCAGGTTGCACCCACGGCAATGCGGCGTCGCCTCCAATCGCGGCGCCTGCTCCTTCTTGACCTTCTGTACCCGGCAAGACGGGCTGATACACAAGAATGCCGGCGACACCCAACTTGGCGACCCGCGCGAGCTGGGCTTGAAAGAAGACTTTTGGATCACGTCGAATGAGTGCGATACTGCCCTGCAATGGTACATTTTGGGAAGCGAGAAAGGCTAAATCGGCTTCTTGAGCGAGATGCACATGAACAATCGGTCCCGTTGCGTCGCCTGGGGCGCTATGCGCAATGAAGGCTTCTCGTGGCACGGTATGCTCTTCATTTTGAAAGGTCCACGTTTGGGTGCCTGAATCTTGCAAGACATAGTGATCGACTAAGGCCGTCCGGCCCATTCTGTAGCTAGCCAGCATGTCTTGAATCCATCGTGCTAATGCCTCTGGCTCAGCTTCAAATGCAGATGGACCAAGAAGCGGCGCCATGGCTTGCGCATGTGCCATAATCTGGCTCGACTCGACCTGTTTTTGTAGATATGCTCGTAGAGAGCCTTCTTCATAGCGTTTCGCAGTTTTCAATCGGGGTATAGAGCTGCCGAAAAAGTAGAGCAGGGCCAGCACGATTGTGCCAATGATGGTGCCATAAATGTATTGCAACACGGTGACATTGACGTACTTTGTCAGCGCTTGGTCCACCTGATTGACGCCGTGATGGAATTTGCGATATGTGCGCACGACGAGCGGCTCTGCTGATGGTGCAGCAGGCGGCTCTTCAATCTCGAGCGACTCGATCGTCTCCCAGGCGACATCAGAATCTTCGGATGCAGGTCGGTGCGAGTCGCGCTGATGTGTTTCTTCCGCTTCAGCTTCGTCATCTGCTTCATCTTGCCTTGTACTATTGTTCACCTGTCGTCTTGACTGTCGTGAAGCGTCCGCTCTACTACTGCTCGGCGCGTCCTCTGGATAGGTAGGTGGCGCTTCGTCTACCGGTATGAATTGGTGTCGCCGCTTCTCGTCGGATGGGAATGTTGCAGCATCGGGCATGGATATGAAGCTACAGTCTCAGATCATAAAGCGGCGACCTTGATGAGATCTAGTGGTGATGATTGAAGCAGGTATAAGGGTGTGCGTTGATTGAAGTGTCTTGCTGCGCGCTGTGATGTCGTGGATGCGGCGCAGCATACTCAAGTGGGCACTACGACCACTGTTACTTGGATACAATACTGTACCTGTGCACAACCTCAATCAAACAGCGCTCGTCGTCAAACATGGCGCTTATAGTCTTACTGCTACCCCCTCGTTCCTTTCCTCTCGGATAACTCCCTATACCCAAGCTGGTGAGTCGCGTCGATGCTGGCATGTCGACACGATCGACTTGCATGCAATCGGCGGGCAGTGCTGAGCAATGCAAGTCCGCAGACCTTGACTAGCCTGTAGTGCCTTCTCCATGGCACTTGCTTGAAAATATTTTTACACGCCACCGTTCGGTGAAAATATGTTGAGGACTTCTTCGATCCCGAAGCGCTTGATGGGAACGCAAAGATGACCTACGGCAATGCTTGTCAGTTCTCGGCTACGATATGCGCATGGAGAGGCTGCAGACAACAGTCTACCACAGGGATACTTTGGTATACACATTGTATGAACGATTTCAACGTAAACGGCGAACTTATGACGGGCATAAGAGATCACACGCAGTACCACCCGTGCAGGTGCCTTGCGTGCCCAGAGGCCTACTCCAAAGGCGTCGTGTTACTCGTTTACATGCACTGCTTTGGCATGGCGATTGAGCGCTTCGAGCGTCGTGCAGGACTTTGATCTGTCGCAAGCAGTGTCAAAGCATGATTGCCAGTCATTTGCCGCGCGACTCTTCACACACGCAATGTGGAAGCAGCACGAGAGCAAGACTTACTGTCTTTCATGCTTCAGCACTGTCAGACGTTTCTCGCATGGTCGATCATCGCCCCGTCATCGACAGCAGCGACACGACTGAGTGGCGCGATGAGATGAAATGGCCGTAGAAGAGGACAACGCCGACGGCGGTTGGCTAAGAGCGAGAACCAGCCGTTATAGTCAGAAGCAGACGGTGCATGCGCCAGCGTCTTCCAGATTTACGCAGAGATTGAACTTGACTTGCGATCATTCTTGTAGACGTTGTTGCTCATCGACTTGAGGAATGGTGTTTCTAATGTGAACCACCTGAATTTCTAGTAAGCTACGAAGACTCGAGGACGAATGGCATCGATGGATGTCGCAACGACACAACTATTACATATCTCTATAAATGAAAAAAAAAAAAGCCAAAAACCATCGCTGTGGAAGGGAGAGAAGACACTTTTGTGGGTTGCAGATGCCACAAAACGAAAACAAGCGCAGGGACGCGAGAACGACAAGACTACCACATCTTTTGCGACTGATTCTGACTCTGAGCAAGCTGGGTCTGAATCGAATCAGTCGTGACATTCTGATGCGAGTGAGAGGTATGGTATTTGAGGCCATTGAGGTTCTTGTAACGCTTACAGCAAAGCGTGCACTTGTACGGCTTGTTCTCGTAGTGGGGCATCAGGTCCGACTGCGTGGCACCGTCACCAGCGAGGGCAGCCGGGTTGGAAGCGCAGTTGCCATGCATCTTGTGGTACTTGAGACCATTCTGGTTCTTGTAGGCCTTGTCGCAACCAGGGACTTGGCATTTGTAAGGCTTGTCGACGACGACGAGGTTCGAGGCTGGGTGCTCAATGACCTGGGGACCGACGGTCGTGGTTGGGTAACCGGTCGTCTGACGTGCCTTTTTGAGCTGCGGCATAGGCATGTAGAGGTGTCCCTCGCCACCGAGCCAGTCAGCCGAAGTCGAAGGCGGTCCAAACAAGAGTGGATTGTCCAACTCGGTGTTGAAGTCGTGTGAGACAGACATGACGGGCGTGCTCGGCGAAGACGAGTTGGGCGTCGACATGGGCGACTGCGTGGGCGTGAAGAAGTCTCGCGTGGCAATCGAGGGCGTGGACATGGAGGGTCGCCAGGCACGTTTGCGGGAGAAGGGGTCATTCACCTCAAAGGCGACCTCGTCTTCATCGACCGCTTCCGTCTGGCCGAGGTGGCGTTGCATGTCCAGCAAGGCCTTGCGCTTCATGGCACCGAGATCGGGCCGGTTGGGGCGCGCAGAGCCAGAGTGCGGGTTGCTGAGAACCATGTTGTTGTTGAGCATCTGATAGTCGTCCATCTTGACATGGTGGTCCTCGTAATGCTGCAGGAGGTCGTGCAGGTCGACCAGGACGAGGCCGCAGCACGAAAAGTCCTTGCAGAAGTCGGCCTCCAGATGCGGGAGGTCAGTGTCGAGGCCGCCAGGGTAGCGGGCGCTCTCATCATGACTGATTAAGTGGTTAGTATGCTTATCGGAAAGTGGCAAGTCTGAATGACATACCCCTTGAACCAGTTTTGGCCTGCGGAAACGGAGAGCATGCCATTGTAGGAGTTTGAGTAGGAGACGACGGACTCGCGGCGCCTGTTGAAACTGATAGGAGCTGGCATGGTGATGATGATATTGGTTGGGGATAGGGGGGTAGATGAGTGTGTCTTGTGATGTGGTCCCTCTCTGTAGATGGGATCCAACTTTTTGTGAATATGAAGGCCTTCGATGTGATGCGGGCGGGACAAGGGTTATCTACTTGCCGCCGGTCGCCTGTCTGTCTGCCTGCCTGCCCAGTGCCCAGATGTCAGCCAGAGGCCAGAGGCAGGCTCAGGCAGCCTTTGCTGACAAGACGCCCGCCGCTCGCTCGAGTTGCGATCGTCCCTCCTCCGGAATCCGCCCACATTCAATTCGCCTTCAATGCGCCTGATTCGCCTCCCTCAATTTCGCGAGGAGGCTGAATCCGCCAACACGCGCGCATGGCAAACAGAAGCTGTGACTGCCAATCAGCGCCGCCCAAGTCAACAATCCCTCCTATGGGTCGCACGCTTCACTCGCAAGAGTCGCAACGCAACAGATGACGCAGACAGCCTGCCTCCCAGATTTGCCGCAAATGCGAGCTAAGCGTTACATCGTTCACATGCTTCTTTGTCACCTAGTGAACCCCTGATGCGCAACGCTATGCAGCATCGCAATCACGTGATACTCCTGGCAGATCTGGCAGAATTGCTACTATGCGAGTCATTGCGAGACTCAATGCGACCGAATCGCACTACGAGGTGAAACACGTCCGATTCCGTAATCTGTGGCGGAAGGTTCCGGTCTGCCAATGGCAAGCCTGTGCCCACTGTGATTGTCGCACGGCAGAAGGAGATCTTCCGAGTGTCATGATTCATCAACAGTGATTCAACGCGCGCACAAGAAGTCCAAGGCTTCGCTACGATCGCTAGTACGTATACGCTACACCTCGTCTTGCCCTCCGGATAGACCGTCAGCGAGTCCGTCGCTTAGTGATAATCGCCACCTGCGTCTACGGAGGCCACGGTCGCTGTGACCGTCGTGTGCGCGTAAGTTGTAAACCCTGACCCTGCCGGCCCTGTACATGTTCATTAGAATTTAGAATCCATCATCGATGTCAGATGCTAGGCCTTAGGCCCTTAGATCAATATCGACGATTACATCGTACTTTGCCAGAGTCGCCACTGTGGCCCACTGGCTCGCACAGGGTTACCATTGGTCGGCCGGATGCGCACCAAGAACCTGGGCAAATTCTGGCGTCCGGCCGGCGATCCACACAGGGAAAATGCCGGCTCAGCCGCACCATGGCGCAGCTCTCAACCGTTAAACCTTGCGGCTGTCGTCTTCATGATCAAGCGTCATGCGACATCTTTACAGTAATATTATTGCCGGTGATTCGCCGGACGAGCATGTGATTGCAATGCCATTATTCAGCACTGGCTGCATTGCCGCTGCTGCTGACATAGCACTGATAGCAGCACTAGTGAATCATAGTAGTGATACCCGAGCAGTGAGCACTGCAGATGCAGTCTTGACTCGTGAGCCCTCTACGGGCGGCTATGTTATATTTGTACAGCGCATACGGACATGCCGCTCTCCTCGTCCTCGTCAACGGACAGCGGCGCAGGGACTCGGTCTGCGGCACGAGGATGAAAAGTCGACAGTGAGCATTGAGCATCCACGCCGCGGCATCATTGCCTGATCGTCGGACTAACGTTTCAGACGAATCTTTGTCACCAGAAAGCGATGAAGCTCTTACCGTGGCGTGAGATACGGCACTGTCGCGAGTCACTTGAAGACAACCAAGAGTAACCACTGGCTGATGCATTGAGCGCCATGAACACAGGCGTTTCCATAGTCGTGACTCGTGACTCGTGAGTGGATCCCCAGGGTGGGCTTCCTGTTTGCGGGAGTCAAGATGACAGTGGCACTGAGTAAGCTAGAACTAGTCAGTGATCTGCAAAGTTGGCCACTGTCCATCTCAATGACGATCCGGATCCTGCTGGGCAGATGCATCCCACTGTCTCACGACCAAAAAGTCACGACACACGACTGCCCAAGTGTTTGGTCAGACTGATGGTATATCAGCACGCAAGTCTAGTGTTGAGTCGGAAGTTCTGACCCATTCGGCTCCCCCTAGCCACCGTGTGAAGCCAGTGGGATGTCGACCATGGTGCCAGTCTGACTCTCCGGCTCTGAGCTTCATGACCCTCATGACCCTCGTGATCAGGTCTTCGCAGTGAGATGAGTACTTGACACGACTGAATCTGTACAACGTTCATGTGTCTTGAAAGATAGCGCATTTAAGCAACTCGTATCGTCGTAATGACAAGGAACGCGTGTGCTGAGCCAAAAGCATTGACCTCCAGCCAGCCGTGAGTGAAGAACGAGCATCTTGGCAACATAGATATCGCTTGGAGCCGCGGAAGTGGATAACGGGACGCAACTGAATGAGGTCGCATCTAGGCCTGGGGACCATCTGCAAGGCGACTCTCGACGATGGGTTGCGCGCAAGAGAGAAGCAAGCAGTTTGTGGCGTTCGATGCACCGACGCGTACCACTGGGCTTGCTATCAGCATCTCATGAAGAAACATGCGTAGCAGACTAGCAGTAGAACGCAGGCCGAGCACGCTTACATATGTCAGCCTTCGCGCTCGTGTCCAAAGCAACGGTTGTCAAGTGGGACTCAGATGAGCATGACTTGCATCAATCTGCGCCAGTAGAACATCCTGCAAATACTGGCCAGGTCATAGATGAAGAGCCGGTGTCGAGGTTCGTTGCGAGTGCAAGCGCCGGAGCCGAGTTTGTCACGCGTCATCCTGAATGCCAAGCGCAACGACACGCATCTAGCAATCACGCCAGACAAAAGTAACTCGACACGCATCACCTTCTGCTCAATTGAGATTGAAAAGCTGATTGCAACATGACTCTCTACTACGCGCAAGTCTTCCTTCATCTCTATGCATGCTGACCCTGTAGACTCGTCTTTGGCCTTCTCGTCATGGAGATGGGCATGTTTTGCGTACTCGTGCTGCCTCTTCCCTTCAAGCTGCGTCGATCGCTGTTTGTGTTCATCAACACATCGCCCATCGTCGCCAAACTACAGTACGGCTTGAAGATCACCTTCATCTTTATTCTCGTGCTCTTTGTCGACTCGGTCAACCGCGTCTTCAAGGTCAGCGATGACGCACAGGCTCGCTCCACCATCGACGTCAGCATGCGTGAGCAGTATCGATCCGATGTCCAGGCCCGCAAGTTTTACTCGCAGCGCAACATGTACCTCACCGGCTTTACGCTCTTCCTCTCGCTGTATGTCTAGGCTAGTCTGGCTAGTCAATCCACTAACATTAGTATTCTGAACCGCGTCTTTGTGCTTGCCAACGAGAACCTCCGTCTACAAGACTTGAACGACAACCAGGCCACCAAGAGCGACGCCGCCATCAAGAACAAAGCCTATCTCGAAGAGATTGACGAGCTCAAGGCCAAGCTCAAGAAGCGCGACGCTGACTTTGACGAGCTTGCCGAGAAGCACAAGATTGCTACCGCCACGGGCGACTCCAAGAAAAGTGCTTAGTAACCAAGAAGACTGTAAGCGGTTGCCGCAGCGGCCGCTAGAATGCTGACGCCAATGAGTTTGAATGGCAAAGTTAGTTTGCGTGCAAACTCGATTTCTATTTCAATGCAACCCACACCTTCATGCTGTATCGTGACTGTTTGCGTGTCTAGATTCGTCGTGATGCGGCACCTTCTTCGTGGCGAGAGCTTGATGCGTTCAATGCGCAGATACTTGGGCACGAAAATCTCTGTGAGTCTCGACATGGGATCTTTGGCTTCTACCGTTTCATAAGAGAGCTTGTACAGGCCTTGATCTGCGCAGTACTCTGCCTGTAGCGGTTTGCCGGCCACTTTGAATGCATGTGGACGGATCCAGCCTTCCTTTGCACGGGCCCCGTCATAAAGTCCAGAGCCTGCTCGATCTGCTTCGCAATAAACGCTGAAGCATTCGCCATTCCAGAGATCGCCGCCACCGCGAAATGACCGATTTTCGGGCGTATAGTTCCAAAGCGTGTAACTTAGCAGATTGCGCTCCATGGCAGTGCACATGACATCCAGCATGTCTGCCTGACTGCGATACGAACCCCGTTTCTTTTGATAGTGATGATTCATGTCAAAGGGGATGCCCGTCTCGCCAATGAGTCGCGGCACGTTCCTGGGTGCATCCTGAAAGAGCCAGGCGTATTGCTTTGTGTAATTATCGGCAGCCTGACGCTTGCCGAAGTAGGTGTGGGCCAGCAGGTTGCGCGACCCTTGTGCTAGCTGCTGCACATTCATCGTGACATGTCGTGACCAGCGCTTCTCAAAGAGTGCTTGCAAATCGTACCAGTGGGGCGCAAAGCAGATGCGCTCCGGCAAGGCATGCAGCAAACCCTTGTTGCGAATGTTTGGGACAGGTTCAATAAAGGTGAATGCACGAGGCAAGGCCATTTTAATGGCTTGGTCAACTTGCTCCAGGAACGGCTTGTACATGTCTTGCACAAAGTCAATCACTTGCCCCTGTCTGGCGTGACCAGCTGGAAACTTTGTGAAGTAAGCCGGATTATACTCGGGCTTGCCGTCCTTTGCAAGCCTCCAAATGCCATGATCACGCCAGACGTCCTTGATCCCCTCTTTCCAAATTCGTACCTTGTCGCCATTGACCAAACGCGTGCTGCTCTGTTTCGTCGGTACCGGCCAAGACTTTGCAAAGTGCGGCACTTCAACAGCATGCCCATCAGCCAGCATCATGCTTTGGATGCCAGAGGGCACATCACCTAGATGCAAATGAACGTCTTCATTGAACTTGTCGAGCGAGGCGAGGCCAATAAAACCGGCATGCGGTTCATTCATGACATCAAAGCCGACAACGCCCTGAATCTGGGCGATCCGCTTTGCAAGTACAGAGACTGCTTGCACAAAGTGTCGCCGTAGATAGAGGCCCACCGCTTCGCTTCCCACCTTGAAGTTGGGCGCAAAGACTTCACCGGCAAAAAAGAGCGTGAACATGTGGTTGACGGCAAACTTGGTGTAATTCGTCGCCCATAGCGTACCAGGCTCAGCGTAGCTCTCGTGCTTTGGCTGTTGCAAAAGAGCGGCACCAGTTGCATGCATCTTCGCCAGATTGGCATCCAGGCCTGCCACTTCAAGCGTCCAGAGAGGGGCGCCACTGCCGCCCGTAAATCTGCTCCAGCAATCTTGGTGCATATCAATAAGAATGAGCAGACCGAGATCGCTTGCTTGCTGAAGCACGTCTGCGACATACTCCAAGTATGCATCATCATACTCGTCCGGTTTATTTGGCTCAATCGCCTCCCAGACAACGACAAATCGAATCATGGTCAGACCCCAAGCTTTGAGACGTAGCCAGTGCTCTTTCGCTTCCTCTGCAGGAAACGGTCGGCCGACAAAAGTGAAAGACTTTGACCAGAAAGCCTGGTCGTATGGATCAATACAGAGAGGCGCATCCGGTCCGCTGGGCAGTTTTGATGCGCCAGAGACATTGATCCCTCGAAGAAGAAGCGTTCGACCATACTGGTCAGCAAAAAAGGGGCCATAATCAGAGCTTTCTAGACGTTCTATGTAGGCGAAAGAAGCAGCTTCGTGCTCCTGAGCACTGTCGGTCATGATACAAGTGCATGCGTCGCGAAAGGTTCTTAGTGGTTGGCTGCATCTTCCAGTTGTGGTAAAATTGGCTGACCTTATGAAGACGAATCTAGTTTTGAAGAAGCTTGGGCAAGATCGATGGCTTCTCATTCGGCAAACACTTTTCGACAGCGTGCGGATCTGGACGTGCCACGCATACTTCTATCAATCACGCCGTGTGTTAGCAAGACGACACTACAGACTCTAGTTGTTCAACATCCTTGACAGTCAGACTCGACATCTTCCCCTGGAAGCGTGTGCCGCGACCTCCGCCCTTGATTGCAGGGACAGCCTGCTTCGCTTGGTCACTCACCGCCTTGAGCTTGCCCTCATCATTGCATGCAACCAAAATGGGCCCCCCTGAAGCCTTGTTGCCAGCGAGCAACATGCAAAGTCCGGGAAAGTCCTTTGGCAAGGTATTCAGCAAGCTGTTGAGAAATTCGACATCAGCAGACTCGCGGTAGAGAAAGGTTCTGCCCGTCTCTTGTAATTCCTTGAGCATTCGCGCGCTTTCCGTCGTCACAACTTCAGCCTTGAGAGCCTTTTCCCGTTTGAGCGCGTCTCGCAGCTGCAACTGTAAAAGTGTGACCTTGTCTGTCATATCCATTGCCTGACAGCTGAGCTGGGCGCCGAGCGTGCGCGCTTGTGTATGGTACTCACCCAACAACTTGCGACAGCGATCACCACAGACAAAGTGGATGCGAACGTTTGTGCCGCGAATGCCAGAGGTGTGTAGAATCGTGATGGCATTGAGCTCTGTAGTGCTTCGTACATGCGTGCCACAGCACGGGTTTTGATCAATGCCGCCAATCGAGACAATACGGACGACACCGGCCGAGGCGTCATAGTCGTCTGGCAGATTGTCTGGCTTCTCGTTCGTTTCATGTACCGTGATGGGCAAGTTTTCTCGAATGATGGCGTTGCACTTGTCTTCGACCCAGTGCAGGTCCTTTGGCAATGAAGCCACCTCGACATAGCACAATTCTGGCGTCATGCTCCAGGCCAGGGTTGGAATCTCGAGCATGTCTAATACCGCGGAGACAAGATGCTGACCCGAATGCTGCTGCGCGTGATCCCAGCGTCGCGGCCAGTCAAGATCAATATTGACCTCTTCGCCAATAGTCAAAGGCTTGGCCGTAAAGTGGATCGCTTGTAGGCCGCGTCGCATCACGCGACTGACGCGAACACTATCAGACGATGTGACTAAGGCTCCAGTGTCATAAGGCTGACCGCCTCCTTCGGGAAACAAGATTGTATCTAGCAACTGCACTTCGTAGGCTTCATCGCCCTTGGCTTTTTTAAGCTTATCACATTGGCAGACGGTTGTAGTAAGCTTTCTAGCATAGGTATCGTGTTGACAAGCGAGGTTGCCGACAATCTTTCGACTGTCTATGGAGAGCGCCTGCGTAGCTTGCTCTAGCTGTTCGACAGTCATTGCGAGAGAGTACTTGTTGCAAAGAGTCTGCTTCGGTCACTCTTGCAATCAATGGTTGCGATTGTCCCAGGTCGGAATCAAGATTGTTGAGTCAGATGGTGCGACTGCAACCGACAGCTCCTCCATCCTAGATTTGGAGGCAAGTACAAACATTAAGCTATTGAAGGCGCAGTGCGTGCACTGGCGTACAAACTCACAGAGACAGCCTTGCGCGACGGCAAGAAGCTCAAGAGTGGTAAAGCGCTACAAGGATGCCTTTGACATCTGCTCTTTGAGCACTTTGACCAGTACACTCCGTCTAATGTTCCTTCCGCCTCTGAGACGAGTCGACGGCTGCGATGACCCAGCACCCATACCCAGCCTTTGTGCCAGCTCGCGTGTCCCGTGTCTTGCGCTCTCCAAAGCCTTCATGGGCACATGCCCGCTCACGACCGAGGTTGATTCAAAAGCACCAAAAAAGGGCGGCAACACAGAGTACAGACGAAAGTCACTGTCCTCATCATCACTCTTTTCCTTCTCGTTTTTCAGCGTCTTTGCAAGACCGGTCTGGAACAAGGCATCGAGCGAGGTACAATCCAACGTGTCTTCGCAATACTGTTTGAACTTGAGGGCTCCTTCGTGACTCAAGGCATAGGCACTGACGCCACTCGGTCGTCTCTTGTTAGCGGTTGCTCTTGTTCGAAAAGCTTACTTGGATCCTTGGACAAATCGCTTGTTGTGCGTCTCCTTTGTCTGGGAGATACGCTGAATGTAGGTATCGATAAACGCCGAGATAACATAGTCGCCATCGTTGAGTGTCGCATTGAAGGAAGGCATGGTGTAGTCTGTGAAGCGTACGATGCGTTCCTCCTCCATCGCTTCGCCCTCGAGTGCCATCAGTATGGCATCCCAGTACGGATTGAGATAGGGATCCTGCGGTGATTCCCATTCTGCTTTTTCAATACCTTCATAATCGACTTGGATGAGATTATGGAAGCTGGCAGCTAAGGTGCCAGTCTGCAC
The DNA here is from genome assembly GCA_003717165.1 of Protomyces inundatus. Classification (NCBI taxonomy): domain Eukaryota; kingdom Fungi; phylum Ascomycota; class Taphrinomycetes; order Taphrinales; family Protomycetaceae; genus Protomyces; species Protomyces inundatus. The sequence goes on along the minus strand of QXDR01000354.1, from coordinate 69,638 downwards.
CCGGACGAGCGCGTCCCAGTCTGTATTGTGGTCAAGAATGATGACTGACGGCCAGTCTTCCTGGATTATGAGCTGCCAGGCTGTAACATGCGCTGCCATCCGTAGCAATGCTTGCTTCTCTGCAGCCGAAGAAAATTTGAACGCGTGGGTCTTCTCTGTAAGACTGGGCAAATGTGTTAGCAAGAGCCCAGAGGCTGCCGCCATGGCGTCGAGTGTCGCTCTCAAATCGGGTCCGCCATTCGCCTGCAGGTCAGTTTGATTGAACAACGTTGTCGGATTCGTCTACGCCAAGCACAAGAATTCGCGAAAAGCCTAGCGTGTCATTCATGGGTCCTGGTTGCCGCATAGGATGTGAGGCTGGAGACTTGAGGTCGGCAACCCAAACATCCTTGACGACGCTGTACGACACACCCTTGATCGGTGTTGAGCGTTTGGTCAAGTGTGATTTGAGGCGGTACAGAACGAGCAGGCCGAGAAGGAGGAACAAGAGTCGGCGCCAGGCAGAGGCCGGCGGAGTGAGCTTTTTGAGTCGCCACTGCGCATGCGTCGCTGCATCGGTCTTCCAGATCTTCTTCATGGGTCTTCAGACGGGCGCCAGACAGATGTGTATCGATGAGACGACGGCGTGGCATGTCGGCGGCAATCGGCCAATGTTTTGAGTATTTTTGCTGACCCCTGAATGTTTCGAGTTTCGCAAGATGCAAATAAAGAGAATAAGATTGACCTACGACATGCTATCGCTCTAGCAGATTGCAGACATGCATACTTGCTAGCGCTTGAACTAGTATGCGTACTTGGGACCGCCGGAGACGGAAGGTATTTGCCACTAAAGTTAGTCAAATCGGCCTCCAAAGAAGAGAAGCATACGTCAATGTCCTGAGTCGGCACCTTGATGTCACACGTCTTGCAGTGGATACAATTTTGGCTGTTGATGTTGAACTTGACACCGAGCGGCGCATCCGGTGCTTCATTGTATTCATACACACCGGCCGGGCAGAACCGTGTCTCGATGCCTTGGAAACGCGGGAAGGCTTCTTGCGTGTGCTTTTCCCAATCCTTGACTTGTAGGTGTACTGGAATGTTTTCTTCATGATAGGTTCCTGTCCGGGCCAAGTTGGTCAACAAGTCAAAGCTCAGCACGCCATCTGGCTTTGGATAAACAATCTTTTCACAGCTTTCGGCAGACTGTGTGGCGGCGGCATCGGTACCGGGGTGTTTCAGCGTCCAGGGTGCCTTGCCGCGCAGCAAGATGGTGTCGAGACCCGAGTAGAGGATACCACCCCAGTTGCCGAGTACATTGTGAAAGGAAGGTCGAATGTTGCGCACTTCGTGCAGCTCATCATAGATCCAAGATTTCTTCAAGTTTTCCTCATAGGCCGTCAACTCAACAGCGCCCTCTGCCTCTTGCTCAAACGACGCAAACGCCGCTTCAGCAGCAAGCATGCCAGACTTCATGGCGGTGTGCGTACCTTTAATCTTGGGTACATTAACGAACCCAGCCGAACAGCCAATCAAGGCGCCACCAGGGAACGTCAACTTTGGCAAGGACTGGAGACCGCCTTCATTGAGCGCGCGTGCACCGTAAGAGAGGCACTTGCCACCTTGCAAGACCGAGGCATAATGCGGGTGATGCTTCATGCGTTGAAATTCCATATAGGGATTGAGCCATGGGTTTGGGTAGTCCAAGCCAACGACGAGTCCGATCGAGACGAGGTTATCGCCATAGTGATACATCCATCCACCGCCATAGGTATCGTTCTTCAAGGGGAAGCCAAGGGAATGGCTCACTTCGCCCAACCGGAATTGCGCATCGGGGACTTCCCAGACTTCTTTGAGACCCAGGCCATACGTCTGCGGCTGTGCATCCTTGCGCAAATCAAACTGCTTGACCAGTTTTTTCGTCAAGCTGCCATGGGCACCTTCAGCAAACAACGTCTGTCGCGCCGTGAATGCCATGCCACGCTCAAAGTCCTCTGTCGGTTTACCATCGCGGCCCATACCTAGATCACTCGTTGCCACGCCACGGACACTGCCATCGGCGGCATAAAGGATATCAGCACCACCGAAACCTGGATAGAGTTCGATGCCGAGTGCTTCGGCCTTTTCCGCCAACCACCGCACGACGCTACTGAGTTCAACAATGTAGTTGCCTTGATTGTGCATCTGAGGCGGTGCCGGAATCGGGATCGTCATGTCTTCTGTCAGAAACCGCATCTTGTCGCCGGCGACGGGGGTCATGTTGGCGGGCTTGTCGTCGGACTGTAACCAACCTGGCAAGAGCTCATCGAGCGCACGCGTCTCAATGACGGCGCCCGAGAGGATATGCGCGCCGAGATCCGGTGCTTTTTCGAGGACCATGACGCGATACTCTTTGCCAGCCTCATCGGCGAGTTGCTTGAATCTGGTAGTCAGCATAGTCTCCATCAAGATTTCACCAAGGGGCGTACCGAATTGCGGCACAGAGACCAGCAGGTCCGCCACCGACGATACACAAGTCGACTTCATCTTCCGTCCGTTCGCCCATCGAGTCTGGGTCAAAAGCTTCGTCGACGGCAGCGAAGCGTTTAAACGCTGTGATGGAGAAGCAAGCGGCATGACGGGGTGCCATACGCGCTGCAGGTGTCCGCATGGGTCGTGCGAGACGGACGAGGGTCTGTCTGAGCAACATGGCTGGAGCTGTTAATATTTAGCTCAGTGGTAAGCTGCTTGTCGTGGCGGTGGATTGCGGAGAGAAAAAGCAAAACAGGAAGACCGCAGGATCAGGATGGGTCAGCAGAATCAATCACATGTCAAGGGAGAGAAGTAGACCGGAGATAGTGGTACAATCGTAGCTTCATTCGTATGAGAAGGTATGAGAAGGGAGGGAGAGATATAGAATGAGGAGGGAGAAGGCAGAGAAACACAGAAAGGAAGACATGAAACCTGGACCTGGACTCGTCTGCTTACTCATAAGCCGAGAGCAAGTCTTCCAATTCACTCAACGTCACCTCTTCCGGCGACCTGACGGAGCCTTCACCCGCTTCTGCCATCTGCAAGTACCGCAAAGGTCCCAGACCGCCGCTTGTGCTCGTCGACAAGACATCCTGTGAGAGCGAAGGCACACCATGCACCTCGCCCGCTTCCGCCTCTTCATCTGACTGCTGCGGCGAGATGAATGGTGAAGGCGGCAACGCAATATTGACACCACCGCGACTTGCAGCAGCCGTCGCAGCAGTACGTTGCTTGTCTGCCAAAAGCATGCGTTCACGTAGTAAAGGAGAAGGCGGTTGGGACGCCGCCGGTGTTTGTACCGTCTCTTTCGCTTCATCAATGGATAGTGAAAACGCCAGCTCTGGTGAAGGGGAGCGCAAGTGTCTTGTAGAAAGGGCGCTGAGCGCATGCGGGCTGGCAGGCGGACTGCTACTGCTGTGATGACCCAAACCGCCATGCCTGTCGCCAGCTTGACGTAAAGGACCGGCAAACGGTCCAAGTCCATCATTGGCGTCTGCTTCAGAGAGGTCAGAGGTGTCGCTCGGGTCGAGTGCTGTGACTTGACTTGCAGACGACGCTGCTGTATTCGGACGCCGCGTTGCCGTCGTTGTAGACTGTGTCGCTGCCGCCACTGACGCGCGACTACCGGCACGTTTATGCGTCGGCCGCGCAACACCGGAAGCAGGCTGCGGCAATGCCTGTTGCTGCTGTGAAAAGGCTACTTGTTTTGGACTCGGCAAAGGTGAGGCGTCTGCCAAATGATAGAGTGTCTTGCGTGGGAATTGGGGATCGGCCGCTTTCGCCATGGCTGGTGGGCGTCCTGCCGCCGTTGAGCGTTTGAAATGACCCCGAATGGCGGCGTCGATCGTGGTCGAGGGTGTACTGCCATTCAAGACCACCTTGTTTTCTGCCAGCATGCCTTCCGCAATCTGACGTGAACAGCAGGCGCCTTCATGGGCATGCCGACGAAGGTAATCGACAATCCCCAGGAAGGTGGCGTCTTCCTCGCCATCTTGCAACAACGTCTCTGCGCGTTCTGGCGACGCAGGCGGTGTATAGAGGTCGCGCTTGGTCGGTTGTAGCTTGAGGCGTTTGGCTGCTAGACTGTCTGAGGCTGGTGAGGAACGTTTGGGTGCGTGCCTGCGGGTGTTGTAGGTCGAGTTGACTGCCATGATGGCTTGGCTGTGATTGACCCCTTCTTGCCAGTTGTCCTTGGTCTCCTGCTGCCTTTTGCAATTGTTTCGCCTGTGCTTGTGTTCGTTCTGTTCTGTATTTGTGATGTGACGGATGGATGTGGTGGTGTTGAGGAAGGAAGCGGGAGGAGAGCGAGGAGAGAAGAGAAGGAAGAGAATTGAAGAATTGAAGAATCAAAGGGCAAAACGCCAACTGCGCACGGGACATCATGACATGTGAAACAAGAAGAGGGAGAGAGGAGAAGGATGGAGAGAAGGAGGAAGGGAGCTAGCCTCCTCATTCGCATCTGTTGACCCTATCCTTCATTTGTTCGTGATGATCCTATAACTTATGTGACTGCCAACTTCTCTCCACTTTTATTCGCCGAGCACCCGACCACGAGCAAGAGAAGACTCCCTAGGTAGGTAGACAAGACACGCACAAGCTTCAGCTTCAGGCTAGCAAGATGGCAGACGATCTCGTCGCATCCGCCGTCACCTTCCTTCAAGACCCCAAAGTCGCAGATGCACCCCTCGCCAAACGCATCGCCTTTCTCGAATCAAAAGGTCTTTCGCCGCAACAGGTGCAACAGGCGCTGCAACGCGCTCAAGAGCAGCAAGCCGTGCCGAGCAATGAACAGACCGGGTATGCCCCCGCTCGACCGCCGACGCTGCCTTATGCGTCGTATGCGCAAGGAGGGCAGCCGCAACAGGCGTTGATGGCGCCACCTCCGCTGCCACAACGCGATTGGCGCGATTGGTTCATCATGGCTGTTGTCTCGGGTGGATTCTCTTGGGCGGTCTATCAAACGGCAAAACGCTACGTCTTGCCGCTCGTTCAGCCGCCGAATGTCAGTCAATTGGAAGACGACAAGACGGCGCTCGCTGCGCAATTTGATCAAGTGCAAGAGATGTTGACGATGCTGCAAGCCGATGCCGCTGATCAAAAACAACAGATCGCAGATCAAAAGACCCAAGTCGACAAGTGTCTGTCTACTGTGACGGAGACGGTCGACGAGGTCCGTGACAAGACGGCCAGACGTGAAACCGATATCCGACGGTTGGGCCTCGAACTCGACGAGATTCGTGCGTTGATTCCGAAAGCGCTTGAAGGCGTCAAGCAAGCACAGACAGATTCGCTCAACGAGTTGAATAATGAGCTCAGGTCGCTCAAGACGTTGTTGCAGAATCGGACGAAGGCACAGGGCGGTTACGTACCGGCGCCGGCGCCTGCTCAGGCTCCTGCTGCTTCTGCTCCATCAGCCACCTTGGCCGGCAAGGCGCCGATGGCTTCTGCAAAGTCGCCCTCACAAGTGTCGATGGATGCTGGCGCCTCTTCAACAGTTGCGCGACCTCTCAATGATACCCTCTCGCGCTTCACATCCGGTGGTGCAGCCGGCAGCGGTGGTATCCCAGCCTGGCAACTCTCAGCGCCTGAACCAGCACCGGCACCTGCCGCGAGAGAAGCGAGTCCATAGTCCCCTAGCATCGTCATTCAGTCGTATTCATGAGCTATCTTTCTACTCCAGGAGACTAATACCGCGTCTCCTCCGTCTTGATGTGAACGCCCAGCCCACTCATCGAGGTCGCCGCCGTCTCATCACTTGGTGCAGGACTATGCCGACCGCCCTGCTGTTGCCCACGTCTGCCGCCACGCGAACGCCGACGCTCGCCGCGATCCTCCTCAAAGGCAAAGAACCCCGCCGTCGATTGTGAACTCGACGGGGCTCGTTGCGTTTCCCGACCACCACCTCCCGTCACCGAGGAGGGTAAATGACGGGGGAAACCTTCCGTAACATCTATCTTGACGTCGCTCTCTTCTTCGCTGGTGCTATCAGGTGCGCTTGCATTTGCATTGGCCAGGGGCCGGCCTTTACCTTGATCCCAATCGCGTTTGCCATACGCTCGTTGTTGCCCGCCAGACAGATGCTCAGACGGCGTCCAAAGACCCAGCACGATCCATGTACCGAGCGTGACCGCCAACGCACAGCCATAAAACAAGCCTGAAAAGAACAAGAACGACAACAGCCTGAAGCGCACAAGCACCCAGACAAGCCCTGAGAATTGCGCCTCAAATTGGAGGACACAGCCCAGCGATTCGAGTTGTGAGGCTGTGGTCGTGTCGATGCGGAGATGCGCATAGGCAGGACTGGCCAGCCAGCGTGATTCAAAGGCAAAGCCATCGAGTAAGGGTACCTGGATACGTTCAACTTCTTGACGGAGACCCGTCAAGACGAGTCCCAAGCCGGCCACATCCGAGACTTGTCGCACAAGCGGTGAGTGATAACGCAAGATGGCCGGCCGCGCCGCCGAGACGAGCGGCTCCTCGTCAGAACCCACAAGCGACAAGCCTACCATAAAGTTGCCAAGCGCTCGATTCACGTCGCTCGTCGGTACAAGTAATTCGACCGAGACACGGTACGCCTGACCCGTCGCAAGGCCATCCTGTGAAAACGCCAAAGCCACCGACGCCGTCGTCGGCTCTCCTTGTGCATACTGCAAATAGATTGGCAACGACACGCCAGCTGAGGGGACATATTGGTTGTAAAAGACAAAATACGCAATACAGCTGAAGAAGGCAAGGGCGATAGCAGTCGCGGTGACCATGGAGGCATTGAGAACACCGCGGCCGACTTGGCCGAGGTCAGGGACCAGTGGCGTGAGGGAATCGACGTCGTCTCTGTCGCTGAGCGAGGTGGAGCGGCTGTGCGTAGACACCATGACGCGTAGTTCTACAGACTAGGAGTACTCTGTCCTTTCAAGGCGATGTGCTCGTCCGACAGCTGCTGCGCTATCGCTCGAGGCCATGGCTTGCATGTGCTTGGGCCGGCGCAAGTGACGTCGCGTCTCTGGGGTTAGGGTAGACTGAGAGACGCGACGATCAGACACAAGCTCAAGCTCAAGCTTGCGAGAGGTTGACCTCTCCGTCGTTTATATCTGATCGCTCCTACACAGCTACTGCTCAAAGCTACAAGAAAGCTCCAAGATGCGCCAGAGACTCGCAAAAGTCCTCGCAAGCCTGACAGGCCCCGTCACTGAACAAGCGCAGCGCTCCTTTCTCCAAGATCTCAAAATCTCCTTCCGTCAGCGCATTCAGCACGAGGCGGCGCCTGTTGCGCATGTCGTTGATCGTCATCTTCAGTCTGTCTTGCAAGCACGACCTTCGTGTGGGCGTTCGCCGTCACCTGCTGTCGTGCAAAGTGGCGATGTGCAGGATTTGGCACGACGCCACTTTATTGAGGGAACGCTGACACCGGCTATTATCCGCTCCTTGCTCTCAGCTGCCACAACCCATGAGCAACTTTCACGTATTCAGCATTGGGCACTACGGGTAGGTCCAGCGACTGATATTGAACGTCATCCAGATCTAGCGGCGAAATTGGCAGGCAAGTTATTGACGCTTGGTCTGCATGCTGAAGCGGCACCCTTGATTACGCGTCATGCAAAAGCATTTATTGCCGATTCAGCGCATCATGCGCTTATCTTACTTTATGCAGCCGAGCGGAACGGACTGCAAGAAGCCCTCTCTTGGCAAACACAGCTCGAGACAGAGCCTCGCTATCGACGTGGTGTCTGGCGCACATTGCTCCGTGCCGCCGTACGTCAAAATCAGCTTGAGGCGGTGCGTGTGTGCTTGGCAGCCGATCTCGGTTGTGCGTTTGGTCAGGAGACTGGCTTGGCAAGGTGGTTGTGTGCGCGAGAGGCGCCGCGTGAGGCCTTTGTTGTGCTCCAACGCGCTGTTCCGCAACGCGCCAAGGAAGCGGCGGTGGGGTTGGCGATTGCAGAACAACTCGTGCAAGGGACAGGTGACTCCCTTGTACTGTGTCGACAGGTGCTCAACTGGACAGAGGGGCTCTATGTATTGAGTGTGCAAGAGGCACTTAAGCGGGTGGAGCGGGCGCTGGATCAGAAGCTGCCCCCGCCACCGCCGCCGGGCTCTTCACGGAAGCGGCAGAGAGAAGTTGCTTCTTTACCGAGCATGGCTCCTGTTGCCTCACTCTCTTGACCCTTTCTAGGTGACTCCTGACTCCTGACTCCTGTAGATTGCGCATGACTCCTCCTGACGCTTTTGACTTCTAACGGCTGTGAATCACGTGATTTCTCTTTCGCGCCACGAACAGCAAAGTTGCCCAGCCCAGGTGATGCTTGGAAGAGAGAGAGAGAGAGAGAGAGAGTCTGAGAGAGTCAGTCTGAAGAACAAGAGAGCAAGAAGGACCCCCATCGAACACCTCACTCTCCACCCCCCATTCCCAACCTTGACAGACGCCTTCATCTGCCGTGATTGCAGAGACAGAAGTACACGTCTCTCAAGTAGTGCTTACAGCATCCTAACTCACAAACCCTTCCCCCATCACAACAGGATAATCATGTCTTCTGCGGGAGACGTAGCTACACTCAAAGCTGTCTTTGGCGACGAATGGACAGAGGAAGATCTCAAACAAGTACTTCAAGAATCACGCGGTGATGTCGATCTAGCCACCGACCGCATCTTGAGCGGCAAAGCCACAAAGTTTGGCGAAGTCACCAAAAAGAAGGACCGGCAGACGGCCAAGAAGAATGACTTTGGTGTCAGTAACAGCAGCAACAGCAACAGCAACGCGTTCGGTGCAGGTTTTACTGATCGCAATGACCGCGGCTTTAGTGACCGTGGCAGAGGGCGTGGCCGGGGCGGTGCAGCAGCCCGTGGTGGACGCGGCGATGGACGCGGTCGTGGCCGAGGACGCGGCGGAGCCTCTTCTTTTGGCGGCGGCGGCGAAGCCGAGCAGCGGCAGTCTTCAGCAGTCAAGGACACCTCCAGCACCTGGGCGGCACCGGAACAAGAAGCCGTGCCTGTAGACACGACCTCCACTTGGGATGTGCAACCCGCGGTCCCTTCCATGGATGACTGGGATGCTAATCCTGCACCAGGCGGACAGACTGCTTCCTGGGATGAGCCTGTGACGCGTGTGCTCGATGCGCCAGCGGAACCGATTGCGACCGATAGTTGGCTCGACGCGGTCGACGACGGCAACCGTGCTGCACCGGCCGCGCAAGCGAAACCCAAATCCCGCATCATTGACAAAAACTCCAAGTCGAGCTGGGCGTCGATTGCTAAACCGCCGCCCGCGGCACCGAAACCGGCGCCTGTGCCTGCAGCTGCTCCCTCGGCACCTGCCAAAGCTGCACCCTTGACGGAAGAAAATCTTGAAGCAGTGACTGAGAATCAACCAGACTTGCCGCTACCTCCGACGCAAACGCTGCGTTCTGTGCAAGGTGAACCCGCTACAGGTCCTTCGTCCGTTGCCGCCGCGCCAGGCACACCCGGTGCAAGCATTGTACCCACCGGCGCTAAAGCCGGGGCCGCGCAGCAACGCACGGGTACACCTTTGGGTGGCCGTCGACTCAACCAGGACCAAGCCGTGATTATGCCAGGCAGCGAACAGCAACCAGGTACGAAATTGAGTTTGCAATTCGGATCGCTTGATTTGGAGGACGAGCAAGACAACAGTCAAGCTGCCGGCGCCCACGCTGGCCAAGTGCCTCAACAGCACCAGCAACAACACCCTCAACAGCAACAGGGTGGTGACAAGCTTTATGACAACTTTGGTCCCGGCTATGGCAACTACGGCATGCCCGGTCAGCCGACAGGTCCTTACCCAGGCTTCGGTCAAGGTCACGCTCAATACGGCAACATGTCTAGCTTCTACGGCGGCCAAGAAGTCCCGCGTCCTTCACCTTTTGGCGACTACTACGGTAACCCAGGCCAACAACAACCTGGTGCACACCACGCTGCCGCCTCGCCCGTGCAAGGCGGTCCGGCCCATGCGTCTGCCCGTGACAACAACAATAGCAGCAGCAACAACGGCCGCTACGCTCAAGGTGCCGAAGCCACCAGCGGCAGTCCCATCGCGGCACCCATGACGCATCAGCAAGGTCTCGCGGCACCGTTGGCACCGGCGGCAGGTTCACCGGCTCAGCATGGCGTGCCTCAGGCGTATGGCGGGTACCCACAGGGCGGCTACAATCCAAACCCGTATGCCTACTATGGCTATGGCTACCCCCAGGGTCAACCGTATGGCGCGTATGGCGCACCCTCAATGTATGGCCAGCAACCGAATCAGCAAGCCGGTCAGGGCGGTGGGCAAGGTCAACAGCGTGGTACCGGTGGCGGCTACGGCGGTTCCGCTGGACTTGGTTATTTAGGCCAAGCTGGACAACAGGGCGGATCGACGCATGCGTTGGGTACAAGCCAGGATCGATATGAGCGGTCAACGGCAGAGTATCAACGTGGCTCGGGTCATAATGGCGCCGGACAAGGTGATCAGCAACAACAGCAAGGTCAGCAGCAGCAACAGCAACAGCAACAGGCGTATGGCACGCACTCCGACTTTTTGGGTGGTCGCAGCGCTAGTCAGCAGCAACAACAGCAGCCTGGTGGCAATGGCCATGATGCTGTGGGTTCTGAGGATGCGTACAAGGGGTATGCCACGAACGCGTCGACCCCTTCGCGTGATGCCGCCAAAGTGGCTCAAGGCTATGGCTACCCGCAGCAAGGTGGGCAACAGCAGTATGGCAGTCATGCGCAGTATGGCCAGCAAGGTGGTGGTGGGAACCAGTATGCGCAGTACGCTCAGTATGGTGCCCGCGGCGGTTGGAACCAGCAGTCGTACTAATCTTTCTCGAAAGGGTTTCCGTGGCGGCGTCGTGGTTCGTCTTCTTTTTCTTTTGCTAGGAAAAAGGGAAAAGAAAGATTTTGAACAAGAGCTTAGCCTGTCTGTCAGATTCGTCGAATCTTGTCAAACCATTCCTTTTGCTACATAGGGGGTATCGAAGTCGATTCCATTCTCATCTCTCGTTGCTCTCCTGGTTATCCGTTGCTGTGCTTGAATGGGACATTGACGTCTTGGTCTGTGTCATCTGAACTCACTCAATTGGACCAACCGCACAGGTTTTCGAGGATTGCCCGTATAGGTATAGTGCCCTGCAACAGCTCATGATCCGTCTCGCTCGCTCATGTCGCAAAACCCAGATCACCTGTTAGGAATTCTAGGCATCTGTGCCGCTGCTGCTGCTCTTTCGCTTTTCGTCCTGGCGCCTTACTTTGCAGGTATCGGGGCCGTACCCAAGGGCCCCACCGTGCCCGGCTTACGCAACTGGGGTAATTGGTGCTTTTGTAATAGCGTCCTTCAGAGTCTAGCGGGTCTATCAAGTCTGAGACCTTGGCTGGATGCCCGCGCTGCTGCTGAGGAGACTGAAGCTCAAGCAAGCGAAGAGCTCGATGACGCGGCCTCCGTGCTGTCGTTGAGCAAGACGCTGCTCGGTCTTTTCCGCTTGCTGAATATCGAAGGCCCGGCCAAGACACTCTCGAGTCTGCCTGTTGTTCAAGCTGTCGAACGCGTTCAGCAAGTGCACATCTCTCGGGCTCAGCAGGATGCCCAAGAGTTTCTCCACCTGTTACTCGAATCACTCGCCGCTGAGCAAAACAAGCTCTCGCATCGCGAATCTTTGCAACAGATGCGCCAGGCATGTCAAAAGGCAGGTAACGCCTATGTTGCTTTACCGTTTGAGGGTACCTCTGAAACGCGCTTGACGTGTGAGACGTGCGGCTGGCAGGTTCGTCAGGCGCAAACGCCTTTTTTGGAATGGACGTTGCTGCCGGCGCATCAACGCAGCGTGACACTTGAAGCGTGTCTCGCCAAGATGCTACAGACAGAACAAATTGAAGATTACAACTGTGCCGGTTGTCAAGTCACTGCATTTTCAAGGGCTGCCAAGAATGAAGAGGACGCGGCACAGGCGGTCAAGTTGCAAGCTTTGTTGAAGAAACAACCTGACGCCGACCTGCCCATCAAGCTGCCGCGCGTCAGTCGTACCTTGCAACGCAAGACGGCGGTGGTGGACTTGCCGAGCATCTTGGCCATTCACATGAATCGTTCCCTTTTTGATGCCTATGCCACACGCAACAATGTCGCCGTTGCATTCAGCGAACATCTCGACTTGTCTGCCGTCACGGGTGATACACCTTTGCCTGGCAAGGAAGCTGCCTTCTATTATCAGTTGCGCAGTTTTGTGATTCACCAAGGAAATCATGATCGTGGACACTACATTGCCTTTCGCAAACGGGGTCGGCAATGGCTTATGATTTCAGACGAGACGGTGCGCCATGTGACAAGCGAACAGGCACTTGAGCAATTTCAAGAGAGTGTTTTTTTACTGTTTTATGAAAAGGTGGACAAGGCGGTGGCGGCGGCGAGGAAGCAAAAGAAACGACAGAGCAAGAAGCGGCGGAAGCAGCTGGTCGAGTCAAATTTGGAGGGAGACGCTGTTGAACTCGAAGCGATGGCCAAGATGTAGTGATCTCTTCAGATATTACCAACAAGTGGAGTATAGTCTTGGACCTTGAAAGCACATGCATTGAGAAGGGAAGGCTGATAGCGATCATTACAAAGTCTGAGTCTTAGAAGCCCAAGGTCTTGTAGGACGTAATGAACGACATGACAAGCATGGAGAGGAGTCCGATGTACTGCAAGCCGCCCTGCATACGTTTGGCAGGGTCACCCGTCATGTAGCCGCGCGTATACATGACACGGCCAACGAGCCAAACGGCGTTGGCGATGGCAGCATAGGTTGGATAACGCGTCGCAGCCACGACAAAGAGCGCCATGACGATGGGAAGCGTCTCGTTGAACTGAAAAGCACATTGTGTTAGTATTTCGGCAGAGGGTGCGACAAAGGGACACTGACGTTGGCATGGGCACGCTGAGCACAGTTAAATTTGAGGGCCTCGGCGGATGCCTTTTCCTGTTCAGGCGTAGCAAACTAGACGCCTGTCAGATGCTTCGTGATGAAAAGGAGGAGCAAGCATACCGTTTGCGGGTAAGGGATCTTGGCACGTCTGCGAGCACCGCCAGCCTGCACACTGTGCCAGGCACCGACGAACGAGGTGGCGATGGCGGAGAGCATGACATAGCCGTACTCTGGTGCGATGAGACCGAGGGTGGATGTGACGAGCGGCATGATTGTAAGGAGTAAGAGATGGTTTAGTCGATGGTTTTGGGTTTGAGGGGGAGGAACCGTGAATACGCGTCCGTCGATGCAGTACGTTTGTCAGCGAGACGCGTCGTCTATATCTTTGGACTCTAGCTTAGTAAAGCAAACAGAGACAGTCTTGTACTATGTCGCTATCTGCTATGGAAGCCATTCTCCATCATCACAGATGAGCCAACGGTAACCTGATTTGTGACTTGCTCCTTTGTGTGACGTCTTCCCCAGCTCCTGAACGACTTGAACGCGACCATCCCACAACGAGCATCTTCGAATCGATATCTAGACGCAAGATCCTCGATAGTATCATGCTTCGCTCAGCAAGACTCAGTCTATTCCAACCGAAAGCAAGCACCCTCTCGAGGAGCTATGCCAAAAAAGCCGATTTGACCAAGGATCCCAAGACTGGCAAAGGTCCCTCGTCCAGCAAGATTGAGTCGGCTGGCTCGTCTCATGGTGCCGGTACGAAAGAGGCAGGTGAGCCGCAGTCAGGCGGGGCGACCCCTGGCTTGGAGGAAAAGGGCGGCCATGCTGTGCCATCTGGCCAATTCGCAGAACAGCACGAAGAGGCAATCAAGGTGGGCGGTGTCACCAATTCGGTAGGCCTTTTTATGCATGGGCGTGAGGAGCTAACAAGATCAGGAAGGACAGGATCAACGCGTGCGACCCAACAAGATGGTGGAGGACAAGAAGAAGAAAGGGGGAAAGAAGTGAAGCCTTGTTCATTGAGCGCATGTTGTCCCTAGCGTTCTCTAAGCAATTGTACAAGTACACATCTCCATGCATCGTCTCTTGAAGTTGCGCTCTACTTGTAGAGACGCGCTAGACCACCATGGAAACAAGCCCTTGACCACCAAGAGTCTTGCTCTGCGTGAATTCTTGACTTTTGATGCCTGCAAACGCATAGCACATGGCCGTCAGGGTCATAATGATGGCCGCCGCCAAGAGACTGCTTGCCCGGATAATGAGCGAAAGCCACTGCACGGCTGCGAGCACGATATAGAGTGCCGCACGCGGATAGTTGTTGTTGCATTTTCTGATAGCGTCGTCGAATTGCTGGTTGGTTGGGCAGATGCGCAGCAAGAAGGGGATTTCGACAAAGAGCAAGACCACGGCAAAGACAATGGCGATGATGCCAAAGATGATGACGGAGGAGAAGATGTTGCCGATGCCAAAGGCAAAGTTGAAGATGATACTGAGGATGCCGAGCCTGGGCATTAGCTTGGTATGCCATGCGCATACGAAACATACCATTGAGCATAGATGCTAAAGTTCATCGACTGGAACTCTGTGGCAGGTTAGTCCATGGCTCTTCAGTAGGTAGAGCAAGCAGTCTTGGCAGTCGCCCGGCTTGCGTATGGCCATTGAGCGATGGCCCAAGCAGAATTGAGCTTCGGACTGACAGCCTCTCTATGCGCGCATTGAGTACATACCCTCTTTGATGGACACCATGGCTGCTGCTTGAGTAGGCCTTGATGCTCGTCACTGTATTGTACTTGTAGAAGTACCTAGGTACCTAGGCCTTGTGTTGCTCAGATGCGACTAGGGTTAGGGTCACTTTTATCGCCGAGCCAAGATCTATGAGTACAAGTACAAGTACAGTACAACGAAAAGGAGGACTAAGACTATACTTCTTACTCAAGGATGCACAGAATAGCAGCAGCAAGGCATACAGCCAGACACCTCACAGCCTGTTCAAGACATCAACAAGCACCGGCAACAAGACAAACCACACGCACAGCCGCACGATGGATCTCACAGTCAAAGCCGACACCTGCCGAGTAAGCTGACATGATCCCTTACCAAGACGGCCTTTTCTGGAAGCGTGCTAACACTCTGTTGCAGAGCGAGAGAGATCCCAGCGCCGGCCTTCAATAAAGATGTTCCCGCGGCAAAGGCCTCGGCGCTCTTTCCAAAACCGGCATCGAAAAAGTCACAAGACATGGATGAATCCTTCATCGGCATGTCGGGTGGTCAGATTGTGCATGAGATGCTTCTGCGACACAACGTGAAGCATGTCTTTGGATACCCAGGCGGTGCCATCTTGCCCGTGTTTGACGCCATCTTCAACTCGCCCAACTTTGAATTTATCCTGCCGCGGCATGAGCAAGGCGCCGGTCATATGGCTGAAGGTTACGCGCGCGCCTGTGGCAAACCTGGTGTCGTGATTGTCACGTCGGGTCCTGGTGCTACCAACATCGTAACACCGATGCAGGACGCGTTGATGGACGGCACGCCACTCGTTGTGTTTTCAGGCCAGGTGCCGACTTCGGCTATTGGCACGGACGCGTTTCAAGAGGCCGATGTGATTGGTATCACGCGACCGTGTTCAAAATGGAACGTGCTCGTCAAGGATGTTGCTGAACTCCCGCGACGTATCAACGAGGCATTTGAGATTGCCACAAGTGGTCGACCGGGTCCTGTACTCGTCGATCTACCGAAGGATGTCACAGCCGGCATCTTGCGACGCGCAATCCCAACCTCGTCCTCGATCCCAAAACCGCCGACGAACCAAACGAGCATCGGCACCATCGGTCGTGCCAACCAGGCCAATTTGCAAGCCACCATCCAACGCGTCGCCAATCTCATCAACAAGGCCAAGAAACCCATCTTGTATGTCGGTCAAGGGATCCTCGCCAAGGACGAAGGACCTGTTCTCTTGCGCGAACTGGCCGACAAGTGTCAGATCCCCGTCACCACCACGTTGCAGGCCCTTGGCGCATACGATGAACTCGACAGCAAGGCCTTGTACATGCTTGGCATGCACGGCTCCGCTTTTGCAAATCTCGCGATGCAAGATGCCGATCTCATCCTTGCCCTCGGTGCGCGGTTCGATGATCGCGTCACGGGCAATCTGAGCAAATTTGCACCAATGGCCAAGTTGGCCGCCAAGGAGAAACGCGGCGGTATTGTCCATTTCGACATTATGCCGAAAAACATCAACAAGGTTGTGCAAGCCGACGAGGCTGTCGAGGGTGATGTGACGGATAACTTGGCGACGTTGCTGCCCTTGCTCAATACCGTCACGGAAAGCGAACGGTCCGGTTGGTTTGGTCAAATCAACGATTGGAAGGAACGGATCCCCTTCGCCTATGATGCCGCCGAGTCACACGAAGTGCCAAAGCCGCAGACGGTCGTTGAGGAACTCTCCAATCAAACGGCGCATCTCAAGCACAAGGTGATTATCTGCACAGGTGTCGGACAGCATCAGATGACGGCGGCGCAGTACTTCCGATGGCGTACACCGCGCACCATGATTACTTCAGGTGGTCTCGGCACGATGGGCTACGGCGTGCCGGCTGTGATTGGAGCCAAGGTCGCCAAGCCAGACCACATCTGTGTCGATATCGATGGGGATGCCTCTTTCAGTATGACGGCAATGGAGATGCAAACGGCGAGTCAGTACAATATTGGTGCCAAATGGCTCATCCTCAACAATGAAGAGCAAGGCATGGTGACACAATGGCAAACGCTCTTTTACGAGAAACGGTATGCCCACACTGAGCAAAAAAATCCCGATTTCGTGAAATTGGCCGAGTCGATGGGTGTCAAGGGTATCAAATGCAGTACGGTGGCGGAATTGCCAGAGAAGATGGCAGAGTTCTTGGCGCATGATGGGCCAGTGCTCTTGGAGGCGATGGTGACGCCCAAGGAGCATTGCTACCCGATGGTGCCGGCCGGTGCGGGTTTGCAAGACATGACGCTCTTCAAGTCCAAGAAGCAGCCGCGTGCGCCTGCTCCTGCTGCTTGATTCAAAAGCATTTCTTCTTCTCATCTTTTCATCTTTGTTAATCTGTCTTTTCATATTTCATCGTCTCTTCAAAATGCGGAGTCGACCACGACCACCTCGAGCTCAAACGCCTTGCTGAAGACCATGCTCACAAGACAAGCTTAGCTGTAGTTCGCTGTACTCTATCAATCTAGACATGCCCGCCTCGGGTCTTCGCGCTCGTTCCACCAAGCCGCATTCATCCAATGTAATTGACCAAGTCGAAGAGAAATTGGCCCATCCAAAGCAAACCATCAAAGCTGCGCTCCTCGCATTTGACGAGCTCCTCGACTGGCAACGCGATTCTCACTTTATCAGACGCGGCTACCGACCCGCTTCCAATTCCTTTCGAAGGTCTTTTGCAAGTGTCTTGCAGATTCATAATGAAACGGTCAACATCTGGACGCATCTCGTGCCAGCCGTCGTATTTGGCGTTCTGCTCCTCATCTGGCTTCTGACGCCACTGCAGGAGCTTGTCAAGTCTTCTCCCGTGCCATCACAAT
This sequence comes from Protomyces inundatus, assembly GCA_003717165.1. Taxonomy (NCBI): domain Eukaryota; kingdom Fungi; phylum Ascomycota; class Taphrinomycetes; order Taphrinales; family Protomycetaceae; genus Protomyces; species Protomyces inundatus. The sequence continues at coordinate 52,200 of QXDR01000354.1, read as the reverse complement.
GGTCCTATACGGCGCTCTCGACGCGCTACGCATCAGCCACCCAGACTGACCTGATCATGTGGCTCATCTTCTTTTCCGGGGCCTTTCTCATGTTTACCGGCAGCTGGACCTATCATACCGTTTCAAACCATTCACCAGCCGTCAACAAGCTCTGGAATAAAGCAGATTACGCCGGCATCGTCTGCATGATTCTCGGCAGCTTCTATCCAAGTGTTTACTACGGCTACTATTGTGACCCGGCCCGCATGCAGTTCTATCTCACCTTGTTGTCCGGTTTTGGGTTTCTGACACTCTGTGTGACACTCATGGATCGCTTCAGGACACCCCTCTGGCGGCCCTTTCGCGCCGGCATGTTTGTCGCCCTCGGTCTTTCGGCACTCATCCCTGTGGTCGCTGCCATCCTCGCCCGTGACCTCGCCAGCGTCGTGCGCGAGATGTCTCTATATGAAACACTTCTGCAAGGCGCCTTGTATATCACAGGGGCCGTCATCTACGCGTGCCGTGTGCCTGAGCGATTTTTTCCTGGGAGATTTGATATTCTGGGTGCAAGTCATCAGATCTTTCATGTGTTTGTGGTGCTAGCGGGTATGGCACACTGCATTGGATTGCTCAAGGCGTTTGAATATCGGCATGGTATTCTACAAGGTGTCTGTCACTTGAAGAGTATGTAGCATCTGTAGATATACTTGTACATACCTAGATAGCTGAACTAGAAGGCGTCGCTCTGATGGTCATCTGCGCGTGGAGTGACAGACGCTCATTCAAGCCAAGCGTCACCACCACACCCCATTCCAAATCCTACTCAAGACGCGCCAAGCTCTCCAAGGCTAGCGCAAATGTCTGCAGACGTGCCGCCGGAAGATGCGCATTCCCTAGAAGAGGCGCTCTCAACGGTGCGCGTCGCCAAGACCAAGATGATTCAATGTCTCGACAACATCAAGCTCATGGACGGCCTGAAACACGCAAGCACGATGCTCTCTGAGCTTCGGACGAGTTCGCTGGGCCCCAAGCAATATTACGAACTATGTATGCTGTACATTTCTATGGTCTAGGGCTGCATACTAACTGTCAGACATGTCCGTCTTTGACGCGCTGGGCTATCTGACCAACTACCTTAAAGAAGCGCATACCAGTGGGCGTCATCATCTTGCAGATCTTTACGAACTGGTCCAATATGCCGGCAATATTGTACCGCGCCTTTATCTCATGATCACCGTTGGTAGTGTCTACATGACTTTGCCTGGTGCACCCATCAAGGAAATCACGAAAGATATGATGGAGATGAGCCGCGGCGTGCAGCATCCCATTCGTGGCCTTTTCCTGCGTCACTACCTCTCTGGCCAGACGCGCGATGCCATGCCTATCGGTTCTGACGAAGGACCGCAGGGCAATCTTCAGGACTCGATTCAATTCACCATCACCAATTTTATCGAAATGAATAAACTCTGGGTGCGTTTGCAACATCAGGGTCACTCGCGCGAGCGACATTTGCGCGAATTGGAGCGTACGGAGCTCAAGACACTCGTCGGCACTAATCTCGTACGGCTCAGTCAGCTCGAAGGCATTGATCTGGCCATGTATTCAGATGTCATCCTGCCGGCCGTCTTGGAGCAAGTCGTACAATGCCGCGATGTGCTCGCGCAAGAGTATCTACTCGAGGTGGTGACGCAAGTCTATCCCGATGAATACCACCTGCGCACACTCGATCAATTCCTGTCTGCAGTCGGGCGATTGAATCCACATGCCAATGTCAAGCAGGTGGTGATTCAAATGGTGGATCGACTTGCTGGCTTTGCTGCTGCCGAGGCCGAGAATGAGCCTGCAGAGGAAAAGGCGCGCAAGGAGGAGATGGCCGCGCTTGCGCTCTCCAAGAGACTCGCGAAGTCCAGGGTCAGTGACGACGACACAGCACAGACCGAGGAACCTACAGATGAAGGCGATGCAGCGCAGGCAGCAGATGACGGCAAGACGGCAACCTATCGGGGCATTCCTGTCGACATTAAGCTCTTTGAGATCTTTTGGAATCAAATTGTCACCCTCATCCAAGCGCGGCCAGAGCTCAAGATTCAGGACATCTCAGCCATGCTCGTCAGCCTCTGCAACCTTGCCCTCAGCTGCTATCCCACCGAGCTAGACTACATTGACCAAATTCTGACGTTTGCCGAAGCCAAAACTAAGGAGCACACCGACTCGACAGACCTGCACTCGCCCGAGGCGCGCGACAATCTACTCAAATTGCTCCAGGCGCCCATTCAGACTTACAATTCGCTCATGACCGTGCTCGCCATTCCTTCATTTGTGCCGCTTCTACACGCACAATCGTATGCTATCCGTCGCTCAGTCGCTGCAACGGTCGCCAAAATTTTGCTCTCCAAACGCGTCAAGATTGAGTCGGTCGAAGAGGCCGAGGGCACGTTTGATCTTCTCAAAGTTCTCATTTGCGAAGCAGGTCCGCCCGCTGCGCTTGCCAATGGCAGTCAACCACGCCGGACACGCGATACAGAATCTGATGAAACGATTCAAGAGCAAGGTTGGCTGGCGCGTATCGTGCATCTCCTCTCGGGACCCTCGCTCGATGTTGACTTTAAGCTGCTTCAAGTGGCTCGGCGCCAGCTGCAAGAAGGCGGCGATAAGGTGCGCTATACATTTCCGCCAATTATCGTTTCGGCGTTACGTTTGGCGCGCAAGTGGAAGGCGAGGGAGCATCTGGAGGATGGTTGGAGCGAGCAAAGCGGACTCGTCTTCAAATTTGTTCATCAGACGACGCTCTCGTTTTATCAATGTTCCGGATGCGCCGAACCTGCACTACGCTTGTTTCTCTTTGCCGGGCAAGTTGCCGACCAAGCTGGCTCGGAAGAAGTGGCCTATGAGTTCTTGGCGCAAGCCTTCACAATCTATGAAGAATCCATTTCTGAATCCAAGGCACAATATCAAGCTGTCGTCATGATTATTGCCGCGCTGCAACAGACACGGGGCTTCTCGCAGGACAATTACGATACACTCATCACAAAGTGCGCCCTGCACAGTGCCAAGTTGCTCAAAAAGCCGGACCAGACGCGGGCCATTTTGGCGGCAAGTCACCTCTGGTGGCAAATGGACGCGCCCGGTCGAGGTGAAGAGGACGCCGCTCTTCTCTTCCGTGATGGCAAACGCGTGCTTGAATGTCTACAAAAGGCACTCAAGATTGCAGACGCGTGCATGGATACTGCAACATCGATTCAGCTCTTTATCGAGATTCTCGATCGCTACCTCTACTACTTCGACCAAGGCAATGAAGCGATTTTGCCCAAATTTATCAACGGCTTGATTGATCTCATTCGGCAAAACCTCGAGAATATGGAACCTATCGTAGGCGGTCGCGGCACAATGGTGACCAGCACGAGCGCTTTGGCAGAACCAGAAGGCAATCTGCAAGATCACATCATGGCACACCTGGAGCGAACGCTGCAGCATATCCGCAACCGCAAAGAGCAAGATGAGGAAGAGCACTGGCAGGACGTCACAGCCTAGATCTTCAGGTAGCTCAATGATGCCATGAAAGACCTTCTATGTCTATGACGATTCTCCTTGCGCTAGTTTTCTAAATAGATCTACGCATACTGTGCAATCACACGCCGCAGACTCTCATGCAGCCGTGTCTGCTCCAGCCGCTTTCTGCTGTCCTCGCCCTTCGGTCCGTGGTTCAAACGGTAGAGGCACTCTTCAATTTGCATCTTGCGATCCTCTTGAACCGACAGACAGCTCAGCGTGAACTGCGTACATTGCAGTACCTGATTGAAAAGCGAGTAGACGCCCTCGCGTGAACACCAGCCCAGCGGCCCATCTGGTCCGCACTCATCCATGCAAGCCTCCAGCACATGCAATCCAGCGAGACTGAATGCGGCCAACAGCCTGTTTGCGTTTTCAGGCGGCGCCTTGACGTTCTTGAGCATTGACAGAGCCACTCTGCAGTCCTCGACCGGATCGCGCCACAAATTCTGACGCTCAACAGCAAACAGCAAATCAGAAGGCTTGAGTGCAGCCCGAATCTGGCCTTCAATAAGCTGTCGCACATGTCGTGAGCCAGAACTAGCGAGCAGATCTTCGCGAGGCAGTCCAATAGCAAGGATAACAAGCTCGTGCTTGAGTGTTGCCGATTCTGGGAAGCGTTTCATACAAGACTGCAACAGCAACAGCCGAGCGTCGCTGCAGCGCAGAGGGGTCGTGCCAGGAACGAGTTTGCAGACAAACGCAGCAGCCTCCTCGCGCAACTCATCGTCGTCATCCGTCAGAGAGCCAAAGAGAGCCGGGAGCAAGGCGACGAGCTGATCCTGAAGTTCGTTTTCCGGATTTCCAAACAAGTTGTCGAGCAAACCTGAAGCTTGCAATGAGAGCAGAACCGCACGTCGAGATCCGAGGGGCATGTACTCTCCACGGAATCGCTCGAGCAAGGCAACGTAACGCGTTAAGTCTTCAGCTGACTGCTTGATGCGCTGAAAGAGGCGTCCAAGCAAGACAAGCGTGGCATCGACGAGAGGACTCGCACACGTGAAAGCTTCCAGGTCGGTGCAATAGCGATCAAAGTCGTGCGCGACTAGATGACCTTGCTCGTCTTCAGTCTGTGTCTTGGCGACTGGCAGTCTGGCCAAACAAGCACGCGCAGAGATGGCAGTCTGCGACCAAGTCTCCTTGACTGCTTGCTGTGAGAGCGTTTGAAGCACTGTTGGAGACCGCAACATTGCCTGACCAGCAAAAGTCCTTGCAAAGGAACCATAAGCAGTCAATCGCACATCTGCAGACTCATGCTCAAACAAACGCTTCATGATGGCACTTGCCGACATGTCACCAAATTGCTTGAAGCCCTTTTCGGCCGAAGAGTGCATGACAATGAGAGTCATGACCCGATCCAAAGCTCCCTGGCCGACAATGGGCCCTTTCGACAAATCTTTCGACTTGAAGAGCGACCGGAAGCAGTAATCATTGGCCATGTGCTTCAAGCGAGTGATTGTCGGAGAAAGCTCGACCAAAGAGTTGTGTGTGAAAAAGTCAATGTGTAGCTGTAAAAGCTGAGCCTTTGTGACAGCGCAATCATTCTCTGAAGTGAGAGCGACAAACTTGGCGACGAGCGCCCGCGTGATATCACCGTAGAGCTGATTCAGGAAAGCTGTATCCGTGACACGAGAAAGCTGGTAGGTGAATAGCGCGTGAATCTGGAGAAGCTTGCCGTGTAGGTGATTTTGCTTGGACGTGTCCATCGAGTTGAGACTGGACACAATAAACGACGAGACTTCATTCCGCTCGATAAATGTTGGCAAAGCTTGCGCTGCAATGCTTCTGATTTGCCAAATCTCGCTCGTGCTGCAAGCATCAACAAGCTGCATGGTCTTGCTCATATTGTCCCACGAATCTGAATTCTCAGTCACATCCAGCTGCGAAAGCAACGTCAGAATGGGATGCAAAGCTGTTGTGACTGAGGCATGGCCGGCCTGCAACAACTTGTCGACGCTCGCCTCCAGAGTCTCGCTGACGATAGGCAACAAGCCTGGGTAGTGTTGGAAGAAAGACTCGGTCGTCAGGGTCTGCGTTACAGTCTCGTCTCTTGGCTTCTTCGACCGAAAGGACCGATGCAAAACAGCATTGAATAGCATGAGCGAGCAATTCCGAATGTCCCAGATTGATGAGTTGAAGCCTTGCACGGCAACAGCGAAAATACGCTCGACACAAGAAACCGTCCTGGCACTCAACTTGCTCTCATTGAAGATGTCCTTGAGCGTGTTGAGCGCATGCACTTGGGGCAACTCCATCTCGTCACCACGCTCAACCTCCTCATCAACAGCTTTGATACCTAGGCGTGCCAGGTAGTCGACAGCAAAATCGAAAAGCCGCGTGCGGGAGCTCGAAGACGACTCGGCAATGAGCGAAGAGACAATCGCCATGGGCAAGCCACCAGATCGTCGCGTGATGTCCTTGCTGTGCATAGAAGACTCGAGGTGACCCAGGTTGATTTGAAGCCATTGCCAAGGTAGTTCTTGGAGCTCTTGACTTGTGGCTCTTTCCAAGCGCTCGCAGACGAGCACAAAATCCGTCGCCGCCGCCGTGAATGCGCCACGATGCCGGATTTCAGACAGCCAAACACGATAGAGATCTCCAGCTTGCCGTACAAACTCGACTGAAACCGATGACTGCTTGTAGCGGAACTCGGCATCGAGAACACTTTGCAGCAACGCACTGCTCTCCTTCAAGGCGCGCCAGCAATATGACAAGATGACTTGAGTCTCGGGTCCTCGATAAGGTCCGCGTGTCCGGTCTTGTACAGAACTTGGCAGGAAGCCTTCTGGCGAGTTTGTGCACAGCACTTCCTTCACTGTGTCCCAGATCAAGAGAATCGTCTGCATGCTCTCTTCAAAGACTTGCTGCCAGGCTTGCTGCTCGGCTGCTGGAAGGTCAGTCAAGTGGAGTGCCGACACAATGTAGCGTAGTGCGACGAGCCGGCCATGAAGGGGAGTGGTCTGGGAAGCGAGCAAAAGGTCTTTCTTGGCTCGACTGGCGTCCCGCTGTAGAGTGCGGATGATGTCCTGGGTAAAGGCAGTCTCTGCATGCGACTCGCTAGTCTGGGATGAGACAAGCGCTTCCCAGCCAAGCACACGAGCTTTCAAGAACTTGCTGAATAGGAATTGGATTACCCTCGCGCCACCGTCACCATCTCGACCACGAGTGCTGAGAATCAGTGCATTGGCGTTGTCTGCTAGCGCTTTGAGCTCCGACGTAGTACTCATGCCTTGTATTGGAGTTGGCAAAGATTCTAGCAGGCCAATCGCGAGTGTGCGATTGTCGTCGAAAGAGTCACCCAGACGGTCGACAATGAGCCGCACCATCTCGCAGTCAAACATCTTTACATCGAATGGAAGAGCCATCTGTGTATCGGGATTGTGCGTCATGGATTTTTTGAAGGCAGTGTATCGGCTAACTGTAGCTGGCATGCCGGCGGGACTCCATCCCAGTCCGCTTGCAATCTGAATGACTTGCAGGCTGACCGTTGTCAATTGAAATCGAGAGCCCGGGCGCAAGTTGTACTTGAGTTGGCCGACGAGCCATGCTGCGAATGCTTTACAACGGTCAATGTATTGGTCGATCGGCTTTGTGTCTTGACCCTTGAGCTTGGCCTTTCGATACAATGTTTTTGTGTAGTACAACGAAGCTTGAAAACGACCAAGCAACGATCGCAGCGCGTCAAGGACTTCCTTCCGGCAATACGAGTCAGTCTCTAGGAAGAAGCCGCCCAAGTGTTGCTGCAGAAGTGCCAAAGTCGCATCGGAAAAGAAGGTCGTGGGTTTGGGACATTCAGAGACGAGTCCGAGAGCCGCAACGCGCAACAAGGCATTTGCATGGGCGATATTACGTTCCACAAACTGACCATCGAGGCCAAGCGCAGTCAAAGTCGCAGGATCGACATCTGTAATGAGCTGCTCGGATTTGCCCATTCGCAATGTTGCTATCAGAAGGCGCTGAGTCGATGTCGCGTCCGGGGCTTCCTCAATAACCCGCGCCAAGAATCGCTTATACGCAGGCAGAAGACCGTGGAATACATTCGGCAAGATGTACTGGAATATGCTGCTTTTCATGGTTTCGTCAGCCGTTCGGAGGGCTCCAAGAATGACATCTTGCCAGGTAGCGACCCAGGCAATCTGCTCGGCCTCATTCGCATCTCTCGATAGTTTCGAACGCAGTATATGGCTGATAAGCCTACCAAGTGAGGTCGATAGCGTGTCATCACTCATGTATGCCAATCGCTCCGCAATGAAATCTGGTTGCAGACTCGTAATGACAGTCAGGGATGCCTGCTTCTGAATGATTTCCAAGGCAAGGTAGACTGCCTTATCTGAGGCACTCATGTCTAGGATAGTTTGGACAAGATACTCGAGACGCTCTTGTGCGCTTTCCGTGCTGTACAGGACTGATTGTAGCTGAAGCGCCTTGAGGAGCACCTCCTTGCCGACAGAAACGGTGGCTGTCGACATGGCAGTTCGATGGAAGAAGAGAGTAAAGATCGGACGCCAGTAGTCCTTGATTTGTATGCGAAGCTCTGACTTGTAGGACTCGGTCGAGGATACCACTTTGCTAGTTCGCGACAGCCAAGTGGCCAACAGGTCGAGAAAAGCAATCTGAACGCTGACATGGTGTTCATCACTCGCGTTGCAGTGCATCACAGGCGGCAGCAGTTCAGTGAGAAGTGCTTTCCCGTCCTTTGTAGTAGATTCCAAAAGCTCTGTCGATGCAGCTCGGCCAAGCGCCTGCTTGAGCTTCATGATGCTGTCGACATCGGGCGACACTTTGCCAGTTGCAGCGAATTCTTGTAGCATCATTCCAGGTATTGTCACAATCTCATACAGTCAGAGCGGTTTGAAGATAGATACAGAGCAGACAGACAGCGTTTCAGCACATCGAACCTCAGTACAGCTGGTCGTGGTCGTCTGTTGAGCGTTTCCTCAAGATTTTTGCGTGGGAGGCTCCAGCCACAAAATGCTGTTGAAGATGTGGCGCGGTTGCGACTCCACACCGGCGTGCATAGGTCATCAGCTCATCAGCTGCAGCTGTCTTACCATCCCGAGGTCTTTCACAGGACGTTCTTATTGAAGCATTACATTCCGTTGATCAATCTCAAAGATAACATTATGCATGTATTAATGACCAACGACGATGGACCTCCTGCACCGAGGTCCAGCCCATACATCTATCCTTTGGTGCAACAGATTCACAAGGACACTGACTGGAAGACGACCGTTGTTCTGCCAGACTCGCAAAAGTCGTGGATCTCCAAGGCCATCTTCATCAATGACAAGATCCTCGAGACATTTTACAATCCAGAGACTGAAACGACGACCGCGTCAAGGCAAGCCGAGAACGACTGGACGCTCTTGAGTGGTACGCCTGCTACATGCTCGTCAATCGGCATCCACCATATTTGCAAAGAGAAACCAGACTTGTTGCTCTCTGGTCCTAACTATGGTCGCAACACCAGTTCTATTGCCGCGCTTGCGAGTGGAACGCTCGGTGCAGCATTCGAGGCAGCAGGTGCTGGGGTCAAGTCAATTGCCATCTCATTTGCATTTTGGGATGGCAAGACGATGGATTATGTTGAAGAAGCCTCTGCCCTAGTGGTCAAACTCTGTCAGCACCTCTATGACAACTGGGACGAGGGTGTTGATGTGTATTCCATCAATATTCCGCTGTGCAAGGAGATGGCAACCGGTCAAAGCAAGATTTTATGGACACACATCCATCAAGGTTGGCCTTCGGATGACTCGGCCACTACTAACCGACAGCTCAACATAGTCCTCTTTTTCAACAAACGCGTGCCAAGCCGCTGGACGAGCATGCACTTCGCGAAGCGCAAAGCGAGGGAGCCGACACGACCACTTCGACAGAGGAGACGAGGAAGGATAAGCCGCGCACCTTTGAGTTTCGACCAAAGTTTCAAGAGCTGCAGGCGTCCATCAATGACGAGCACGGCAGACAATCGGATACTTGGGTAAGCGCTTTCCATTTCGATTCAAGCTGACAAGGTAGGCTGTAGCAGAGCGACATGTCAGCGTCTCGGCCTTGCGTGCCAACTTTGAGCACAAGGATCTCGGCTCCAGGAACCGGGAGATTAAGCTATAGAGGTATTTCAGGTGTAGACATGTGCTCATTGCAGGCTTTCTATGGAAATAAGTGAATACTACGTGAATCTTGAGTGCTGTTGGTCGTCAATTAGCTGTATGAGTCTTTGAACAGATAAGCGCGCGGACTAATGCATTAGCGAGCGACGCGCAGGGCAGACAAAGCTCCGCGTTTCAGCCGTTGCATCGTGTCAATGCCGTTGAGACCATTCATGGCCCATTCATAAAAATTGGAGTCAGGAACACCACAGGGAACACAGTCAAACATAAAGATGACTATCGCACCCTGGATTGATGGCCAAGACCTTGATCAACCTTCGCTATGAGCTTGACAAATCTTGTACTGACCCAGGCGGCTGGTAAGTCTAGTAGACGAAGAGACACAAGCTGACCACCAGGGCCGTCTGTGTCAATCAGCATTGATCAGGTAGACACACTCTTGCGACAGCTTCAGATCTTTACAGCGTTATATGCCTCGCAAGCTTCGGCCGGTCTCTTGGTTGCCATTGTCTTGCTGGCCTGTTCGCAACCCGAGAAGCGCAAGACGCGCCTGTTCCACGTCAACTTGGCAAGTCTCCTGGCACTCTTCCTCTATTGCGTCCTCGAGTGCTGTTACGTGCAAAGCAGCTGGACCTCGCTCGGCACGCAAGTCAGTGGCAGTTATACACAACTGACGAGCAGAGCCGTTGCACTTAGTGCCGTCACGACGCTCTCTGTGTTGCCCATCATCTTTTTGAGTCTGTCGTCGTTGCTGCTCCAGCTGCGCGCCGTCATGCCCGGCGAGACTAGACTAAGACAGGTCATCCTGCTCTGCTTGACCATCTTGTCGGCTGTCGCATCCATCCTTTGGATCGCGGCGTGTGTCGTAACGGTCCAATCTGCCGTGCAGCTTGCTCAAGGCCAAAAAGAGAATCCTCTCGAAAAGCGACTGAACCAAGCCGCCAGTTTGACATACGGGGCAGCTGTCGGCGCCGCCTCCCTTGTCTTCATTTGGAAGCTATGGGGTATTGCACGCACCGACTCCCAGCTCTGTTTGAAAAAGTCTGGCGCCTTGCAGACGATGTTTGTCATGTCGACGCAGACGTTGATTGTACCGTGCGCGCTCATGATTGCAGACTTGTTTGTGCTGACTGGGTACCTTGCATTCATGGCGAGATCGCTCGTCGTCTTGTCATTACCCTTCAGCAGCATTTGGGCTTCTGCAAAAGCAGATGTGTGCACGGCACAGCGGAATCAACTTGCAACAGGTCTGCAGAGAAATTTGGAGAATAAGATTGAAGTCTCGATTGATGAACGGACAGTGAGCTCATTCAGGTAGCAGTAGCTAGAAATTGAGCAAGTCAAGCATCACTGAACTTGAGTAGTGTCGGGTGGTCAAGTGAGCCAGTGCTGTGGTTCTCAAGGCGCCAAGTCACCAGCCAGGCCCCACTGACCCATCAATCTTGCAACCACCACGCTGCTGATGTCCCGTCTAAAAGCCGCTCGCACAGAAGGCTATGGCTACGTCTCTCGCGTCGATGGCGATCAGCGTCTCATGGTCCACGAGACGCAAGAGACCTTTTTCGATGAGCTATGTGGCAAGTACAGCTTGATCTCCTTTGAGGAAGCAAGCGCAGCCGTTCTGCTGCAAGCGCCTTCAGCGCCCTCTGACATTGACAAAGAAACCATCGGTCAAAAGTACACGCTGAGTTCTGAAGAGTCTGATTGTCTATCGAGCTTGCGCGGCTTACGAGAAGGCATCGTTGCCTCAGGTCGCAAGGACGACTTTACAATCGATGTGTTTGAGCGCATCGCCCTCTTTTCTATTCTTCGAGATCATGTCGAGTCCTATAGACCGACTGTCAAGCATCTACTTGATCAGCTGTATCCTGCTGTTCAACAGCTCGAAGGCGCACACGCACAGCAGTTCCGAGGGCTCTACCTCCTTCATCTCGTCTGCGTCACGGGTGACTTTCAAGAACTCTATCGCTGCCGACTCGACATGCGCACCGAGAGTGGCCTGGCAGATCAAGTCCTCGGCTGTCTACTGCACGGAAACTACGTACGCTGGCACAAGCTCTACAAAGGAGCCAACAGACTTGAACGACAGTTGATGGGTCGTTCTTATGAGCGCGTGTGCAAACATGCGCTCGGTGTGCTCGGGACAGCATACATGGCGGCGCCGACAGAGTGGGTGGAAGAGCTCGTGCAAAATCAAGACCTCATTGTGAACCATGCGCAAGAGCATGGATGGACGGTCGAGGGCGATCAGCTCATCATGCGACGACCGAAAAAGGCGAAATCATAAAGACCGTTTTGACATTCTCTACCTGTGTTCACTTCTTGCCCTTCTTGAGCGCTTCCGCGGCGGCCTTGTTCTTCTTTGCGTCCTCTTGTTGCTTCCTAGATATAAGTTAGTAGATGAAGCAATGTCATATGCATGAATTTGTCGTAGCATACTTTTTGAAGGCAATGTCGGTCTCGTCGAGTTCGACCACCTTCTTCTTGGCCTCCTTGAGGGGCTATATATCAGCGAGTGCTCATCAGCTGGAGCTTCTGTCGCGTACCTTGAGCTTTCCTCCTTGACGGCCTGACATTCTAGAGCTTTGTTGAAGAGATTGAGACTGAGAATGGGTTGGTCGCTTTGATGGATTTGAATGCGACAAACTACCTAGGTTTCCAGGACAACTACACAAGCCATAGCTATCGCTCAGAGATCAAGCTGCATCATGCACCCTGCCAAGGCCGTTCGTAACGAGCCTTCCCAAAGACAATATGTTGACCATGATAGAAAACCCAGTCCACGAAGAGCCCCGGCCCGATCGCATTCCCCGGCAGCGGAGGAGCGACCCAGCAAGCAGCAGCGTCTCGATGACGGCGTCGCAGAACCTCTTGACGAGGCGGCCGAGATTGCAAGGCGTCGTGCGCTCCGTGCAGAGATTCTCAACAAGTACAAAAGTGCTCCGGTAGATGTGCCTACAACGTCTGCGACGCCCTTGTCACCCATGTCGCCCGCAGCGGCCATATCTGACGCGTTTGCTCTCGAGAAGGAGACTGCACCGCAGCAAGCGCACACGACTGACTTTGCTTCCGCAGCTGACTATGATCCAAACGCGGATCGCGTCGCGGAAGATGTCGCCCACGCTGAGACGCGAATGCAACAAACCGTTGCTAGGACAGCCGAGAGTGCGCCCGAGGAAGACGAGGACGACATGTTTGCTGACCCGGCACCTGTAGCGCCCACCTCAACAGAACCAAACCTCGTTACGCAAGCACGCAAAATGGATCCTGGCATGCACGAGACATGGGCTGATGCCGAGGGCTACTATCACGTCATGCTCGGCGAGCTCTTGCACGATCGCTTCGCCGTCACGTCGATCCTCGGCCGCGGCGTCTTTAGTGCCGTCGTGGGCGCTTTGGATCAACAAGAGAAGAACGCGCCTGTCGCCATTAAAGTGATTCGCAACAACCCCGTCATGCGTAAAGCTGGCGCTCAGGAAATCGCCCTCTTGCAACTTCTCAACAAGGCTGACCCAGACGATCGTAAGCATGTTGTTCGCCTCAAGACGACATTTGAACACAGGGACCATCTCTGTCTTGTGTTTGAGCATCTCGCCTTGAACCTGCGCGAAATCTTGCGCAAGTTTGGTCGCGACGTTGGGATTCAGATCCGCGCCGTACGCGCCTATGGTGGACAACTCTTCCTAGCATTGTCCCACTTAGAACGTCACAAGGTCGTCCATGGCGATCTCAAGCCAGACAACGTTCTCGTCAGCGAAAGCCGCACCGTTCTGAAACTCTGCGACCTCGGCTCGGCCACTTTTCATCAACCGGATGAGAAGCGTCAGTTTGATGAAGCAACCGCCTACCTCGCCTCACGCTTCTATCGCGCACCCGAAGTCATCTTGGGTGCCGGTGTCGATTACGGCGTCGATGTCTGGGCAGCGGGGTGTACGCTTTTTGAGATGTATACAGGTCAAATCTTGTTTCCAGGCAGGAGCAACAGTATGATGCTGAAACTCATGATGCAGCTGAAGGGCAAGATGCCAGCGAAAGTCGTCCGGCGCGGTAAATTTGGGTTTCGCCATTTCGACGATGCGCTTGGATTTCTGTCACAGGAAACGGATGCTGTCACGGGGGAGACAGCGACGCGCCGTCTGGAAGTGGCTGCGAAACCTGTTTGGGATTTGAAGAGGCGTGTCTTGCTGCCTGGTCACAAACGACCTGATTTAGGCGAATCGATAACGCCTGATCATCATCAACTGCAAGTCTCGCTGATGACTGCGGCACAACAGGCGTTGCCAGTAGAAGAGCGGACCTTGGTCTTGCAACTGATCAGTCTGCTTGATCGCTGCCTAGAGCTTGATCCAGCGAGACGATTGACGGCTGCCGAGGCGTTGCGTCATCCATTCTTGAGTGTGCGCGGTGGACTACAAGGATAGATCAACAAAGGAGCGCAGTCTCAAGCAAGCACGAGGATCTGTGTAATTCATAATCGTCTTGGCCTATGGCTGGGATGCTATAAAGTGCGACCTGGCGCACTTGTCCAAAAGGTGTAAATAAAAGTAGAGTTCCAGAAGGTCATCATGCTGAAGGAATGCCAATTGTGAAAAACATAAGATGAGAGATTGATGAAGTCGTTTAGATGGGCCACCCTCTTTTCTCATTGTCCATAGATAAACGGTGCCTGAAGCTGCAAAAGCGAAGGCGGTTGTGGCCTGCTTCCATGTTGCTGCAACGGTGCGAGCTTGCCACGCGGGTGACGCAGCCGTGCACCCGACAAGACATCACCAAACGCCGCCGCCTCTTCTTCCTCCTCAGCGACACGCACCAACGCCCGCTGCTGCTCCTCCGTCTCCAAATCCTCCTCATCCCAAACACTACTCGGCCGTCCACCGGGCGCCATCAAGGCAATCGGTTGCAACGTGGCTGGATGATGCGGCTGTACGCCACGGATAGGCGGTAGGCGTGTCGAGGCGTCATAGGCGCTCGAGGCAAGGCTATCACTCGATGCAATGCTCGAGCAGGAATCAAACCCCGCATGCGGCGTGGCAGGGTGCGCTTGTGCATGACCAGGGTGTAAGAAGAGCGGTGCATTCGGTAGAGACGGCCGGGTCGGCGTGTTGACAGCAGCAGCAGCAGCCGCTGAAGCAGCAGAGAGGGTATTGCGCTCACGCGAGGTGCGTCGCAGGTGACGGTGTACGTGACCGGGCGTATTCGGCGTCGGCGGTGCTTCATGCCGATGAGGATGTCTCGATCCTGAATGCGGATGGGATTTGTTGTATCGTGCTTGGCCGTTGGACGGTGTACAGGGTGTCGCCGGTGCAGCATGCGCGTGGGGGATGGCAACGACGTGGAGCGGTGTGCAGGGCCGGTCGATGAGGGTGGCGGGTGTGGCAATGGCGGTCTCGATGACGGCTTGCTCCATGAGGGCTTCTTCCTCTTGCAACACAGTAAAGACCGGGCAATGTTGAATCAAATGCCGGAGTTCAGCAAGCGAGATGCGGCGTGCCGGGTCGAGCTGAAAGATACGCTTGAGGATATAGTTGAGTTCAGGCGAGAGGGGCAGGATCGAGGCGAGGGAATCCGGTTGCTTGACAAACGCACGAAACGTCTCGTCCAGTGTCACCGAGGCACGTTTCCAGGGATTACGACCACAGGTGAGGTTGACAAGCATGACACCGAGTGACCAAATGTCATTGGCAGCCGAGGCGTAGCAGTTGAACGACCGCGGCGCTGTCGATTGGCACTCGGGTGACATGTAAAAGGTTGAGCCGCAGCCGAAATCGGCCGTAACCTCTTCAGTCGTGGCAAGTCCGAAATCAGCGAGCTTGACTGTCTGTCCGAAATCGCTCACGAGGACGTTTTCCGGCTTGAGATCGCGGTGGTAGATGCCAAGGCTGTGGCAGTACTCGACGGCATCGAGGAGTTGCAAAAAGACACTGCGTGCGAGCTCGTCGTCGCCAACATAGCCGCCGTGGTCGGTAATCACGGCAAAGAGATCGCCCTCGGGGCAAAACTCCATGACGACATAGACACAGTCTGGCGCATCGAGAATCTCAATCAAGCTGACAATATTGGGATGCGCCTGCGCCCGAGCGTGTAGAGCAATTTCGCGTGCCTGAAAGGTCCGTTGCCGCGGATCGAGATCGAGCTTGCTGAGGGCCTTGACGGCATAAGGTGTGTTGGTGTGAATGTCAACGGCGGTGTAGACGACGCCGTAAGCGCCGATGCCAATGACATTGACAATCTCAAGGTGACCGTCGAGCAGGTGGCCGAGGCGAGATTCAGGCGTC
Source organism: Protomyces inundatus (assembly GCA_003717165.1). Taxonomy (NCBI): domain Eukaryota; kingdom Fungi; phylum Ascomycota; class Taphrinomycetes; order Taphrinales; family Protomycetaceae; genus Protomyces; species Protomyces inundatus. The sequence goes on along the minus strand of QXDR01000354.1, from coordinate 36,287 downwards.
GGGGTCATGATTGCGTTTTATGCTGTGGACGATGAAAACTGACCGATCGAAGCGGATGGAGCGCGAGGCCTTGTCGAGAGATGGATCAGGCAAGCAACGAGCGGACACTAGAAGGTCGCGATGAGCTCAATGATGCGCTTCGTCCGGGGGCTTCGGCGACTGTGCGACGTGGGCCCTTTAATTAAAGATTTGCCGTTGCAACAGGCGGTGTTTGTCGCACAAGGTCGCAATGACTGGAGGGGCCCTGATTGATTACTGTTTGTTTCGTGATGCTACCGTTTGTGTCGCTGTATCTATAGTGGTCGAGGTCGAGAGGATAAGGAGGGCCGATGGGTCGATAGCTATAGAGAGGTGTGTGTGTTGATGGGATATCGGATGGGAAAGAGAGAGCGGGCCCTGATGGAGATGTATCTCTCTCTGTCAGCAGCAGTTGTCTCGCTGTCTCGCTCGCTCTCTAAGACGGTCCACAGTCTACGCAGTCTAGCTACGCAGCTCCTCCTTCTGCCGCCGCCGCCGCCCCGGTCTGCCTTCTCTAAATCCGCGCTCGAGACTGTCCGATTGCAGGGGCAAGGCGCGGGCGGGCGGATGAAGGGGAGAGAGGGAAAAAAAGGGGCGGCGCAGAGGAGAAGTCCACCTGGGCAGGGCAGCAAAGACAGGCAAAAGAGGCTGAACCCAAGCACCCGGCCAATGCAAGGGGTGCATGCAGCCACAAAAACAGGCGGCACCTAAAAATAATGGAAAACGACCAGTTTTGCGGAAACGGAAACGGGCCGAGCGTGCTAGCTCTAGCTATAGTGACTGTGCCGCTACAAGTGGCCATGGCTTCTTTGCGATAGTGCCAAGTTGCTACGCTCGATCATGAAGCAGTGGGTAGCACTAGAGACACTACTGTTGCAGTCGGGAGAGCATCATCTGCCAAGGTCTTGCTTGCCCTCTCAATCTGCAGCACTGGCTAGTACGAGTCCCGGAGTATCTTTGCCTTGGTGATCGACAGCTGAATCAAGCTGCCAAGCTGTCATGCCTCCAGACTGAAACCCTAGTCTTTGCAATGGCCATGCAAAAGTTCTACGTAATGTTCCAAGCTTAGGCCGCAGCGACACTGCCCAGCATTCCAAGCGCAAGGGGGTGTATGTCACACCAAGGCCATGCGTTTAGTCGTCATGATCAGCTCAGACCCCATGCTGGCTCTTGAGTCTTGACCCTCCAGGCTCCAGGGCTGCCCGTCGCTTTCACGCTAAAGATAGTTGATTGAATGAACGCGAGTGCTTAGGTCATAGCGCGTTGAACCCTAGTCTCTGAAGTATTGACCAAAGGACGGCACAGTCTTTTATTGGGATGATCTGTGCTTTTCGGATGCGCTAGCAACTTGGTATACGTAGTAACTAGTACTTACTACTAAGTTACTAGTCAGTATACGTACTAAGAAGCAACGGGACAACGTCGGCTGGCCAAGCTTTCAGCCAAGACTCAAGACTACGAATCCTAGAATGAATTGTGCCAAGCGCGCGAGCCAAAGTCTACAAATTACGAGCTCACGACGCGCGTCCGGCACTTCCACAATTTTCAGCAGCCCGTCCGTGTGAAGATCAGATTCAACGGGAGAAACGCAAAGAAGGCTGGCCAACAGCAACGATCATGCATATGCATTGCAAATCTAAAGCTATACGGGTCACACTATCGCTCGCCTAGACCAGGTCGACATGCAGCTGGCAATCATCGTGGGATAGCGTGGACAAAACATGTGTGCCCATCGTTGCGTAAGTGCACTATTTGAATGTGTCTGGACAGTCTAGGACGAGGAGAAGTCGCAGAAAGCGAATACATGACGCACCCTAGGTGTCTACAGACTCTTCACGGATAAACGACGACACCACGCTTGGCCTGGGTGGTCTTGACCCCATCGTTATGTGAACCGACGGATTGTCTGGCGACTGCTCGAGCTCTTGCAACGCGAGCTCGAGCTCAGTGACTTAGCTACATAGACAGATGTCCAGATGCTGCTATCGCTAGTTTGCATGAGTGCTTCGAGATCATCGTCAGGCGACGCAATCAACTACCAATTGACTTCTCATTATGGCATCTGAGCTGCTGGGCAGTGACGCATCAGGCTTCACAAGTCTCTGAGATTGCTCTGAATCCAGGTCTAGCTCCGTCGACATGCAACAGGTGCTGACGATCGCTGCCAGGTGCTGCGCGACTGATCGTCTTTTCAGGTCTCATGCTTCCTAGTAAGGCTTTAGCCCTCGCAGCCGTCGAAGCTGTGCAAATGTGCATACTCTTTCAAACATCGTTGCCTTCTGATTGTAGCATAGATCAGAGTCCAGATTCAAGACATGCGCCGATCAATTTGCAAGCGCCGTGGCCATGAGAGACCCTTCAAAGTGATTTACCCAAGCTGAAAAAGTCTCACCAGCCTCGCGTCAAAAGCCTGGGCCCAAACTTTTTAGGCGATGCCACCTGCAGGCCAAGCTTTTAATCTTTGAACAAGACCGACAGTGAACGCGCCGAGCTCGAGGATTGGAAATGCGATAGAAGACGACCGCATACAGCTTGTTCAACTGCAGAATAGCAGATGATCCTTGAGCTTGGACGTGGAACCTGGAGTCACAAGAGCCAAGGCCTTCGGAGCATTGGATCACTCTGCAGTCTAGATCTGGACCATTCAAATCTCGATTGCATACTTGGCCTCTAGCTAGCCTGACTGCGTAGATCGGAACAACATCTGCAAGTCAATCTACGGCACCGCCGGTATACGAAATTGAAGTCTCATGCCCTGAACTTGATCAAGTCAAGATAGCGTAGCATACTGGCGTTGCAAGTTGCGATGGGCTTGAGTGCTGCTTTACGATGGCAATTTGAAAGTTGACAAGTCAGAGATGTACGGAATCACCGCTGCAGCTGCACTCGCCGGCAAAAGCTACACCACCATGGTCGATGTTGGGCTTCTTTTCATCTCGGATTTTAGGGTCCAGCTGCTTCTCCGACAAGTCAACAGCGAGTGGACGACACCAGCTTCTAGATGCGCCAGACATCAGCCCTAGCTCAGCACAGGACGACGCGCTCGCTGACCCCGCAACCGCAATGCTGCAATATTCAAGAGGTGCTGCACTTAGGGCTGATATCGGCTACTATACGAAGTCGAATACGGGAGCCGTCGTCTGCACAGCTGCAGCCGATGCATCTGTGTCAAGACGACAAGGCCAGCGTAGATCAGCTGTTATTTGCAAGCTCATCTATTTTCCCTGCATCATGTACAAGTATACGATCAATATAATGCAGTTTTTCTCACTCTTCTCAGTGACAGTCAAGAGCTCATCCTCCGTATTTGCGGCTGGCACATCGCAGTCTCGTCTACGCGAACATCTCGGACTTTTGCGAAGCCTTGCTGCATCGCGGCGATACACTTCAGGCCCGCTTAAACCTTCAGCCGCATGCGTACTAGATAGCCAGCATGGTCACGTCACCTACTCTATTCCTTGTAACAAGGTTGTCGCCGATGCTGCCGCGCCCGTCTGATGGTCACAAAGATGACGGCGAGTATTCTGCTTTGTCGAACCTCATCCATCTCACTTGGGAAGTTGGGACCACTCCGATCTCATGTCGCTAAGGAGAATTCATGAATGCATCGATCGGGTCTCAGATCTAGCGGCCCAGAACTAATGCATTGTCACTGTTGTGAAGGGTCGGCTGTACATCGGAGCGCTTGACAACGTATGGGTCCAAGGAGAGGTGTAGATTGATGCCTGGGTGGCTTGTCAACGGCCGTTTCGCTTGTCGGAATCTGGCACGGGAGCTCGCGTGTGAGCCCGTCGGGCTTCATTTTAGCCGCTGGCTTTGAAGCGGATCTTGCGGAAAATTAGATTTCGCTTGCGCTACACACCAGAACTGTCGCTAGCGCGAGCGCAATCAGCTGACCTCGGGACCGACTGATCGCTATAGCACCGCAACGACAGTGGCAGACAAGGGAATCAACTGCCGGATAGACTGGCCACCAGCGAGACAGCCTTCAGATCTGAGACGGACGCATGCGCAGTCTCCGATGTTGATCGCGATCGCAGCGCTTGCCAACTGCAATGCCTCGATTACAGCTCCTCTCCCATGCCTTGTCGGACTATCGATATCAGCTAACAGCTACGATAGTCTTCGTTCGCTTTTCGGGCTTCTGATGCCCTGCAAGGTCGCAACGGTATCCATGCTGCGTTCTGTAAGCTCAGTCGCACTCGGCGCAAGATTGGCGACGTACACTGCGGTTTGATAGCGCTTGCAGCTATACAGCTTTCCAGATCTGGGCTCTGTCGAATCGAACGTTGACGAAAGGACGCATCCATTTGCAGTCAACAAGCATCTCCAGAGTCTCACCAAATCGATACAGCATGTCTTGTATTGACGTGATGCCGTCGGATGTCATCGGCTGCGGCGACTCGGAGAGCTTCATGTATTGAACACCGGTGAAGCGTTCGTAGTATCGTCAAGTAGCGTGCTCGGCTACCGGCCTCATGGAGCTCTTCCAACTCTAGCGCCGAAGTTGCCGTCGTCTGCGGTCTGAGGCTACAGCCACGGTTCTGGTTGCGGCCAGGTGGTAAATGAAATCGTGCTTGTTCCTGAATTTGTCTTTTGACACCAGCCATCTTTAACTGAGACGAGCTTTCGCCAACACTAAATTGGCTACGATGACGTTGACATCTTCGCGTCTGTTGCTGATTGTTGCCAAGCTACACCCGATCCAGATGATCTAGACTACACGGGCGCTGTTCTCGGCAATATGAACAAGAGACGGCTCAAACAGGACGGCAAACAACGCCAGGTCTAGACGACATGCCGAATTAGCTCCAACTCTAAATGGTCACTGCAGCATCGCCTATGGATAAGACAAATAGGTGCATCAGAACACTTGAGCGAGCGTCGGTTAAGGCAAGATGCCGATGCTGACCGTTGCGTTCGCTCAAACACAAACTTGACTTCATGTTCATGCATCAGACTCCTTTATTTGTCACATTGAGCCTCTCAGCTACACTTGTTTGCCAAAATCGCACAGACCTCGCCCCCCCAGTTTGTTTGGCGCTGCTGATCCGCAAGCAAGTCATGCAGAGTAACAACATTCGCCATCAGGGGTTGACTTGATAGGTGCATGATCACCGGAGTGTCGCGAACTGACGTTTTGTTTGCTCGAGCTCGCGAACGCGAATGTTTGGTTTGTTCTGCTGTTTCCGACTGGACATCTATAAAGCATCAGACCAAGCTCTTCGAGACGCAGTCGAGAAACTGAGCCTCAGCAGAAATCACAAGGTACGTCTACACTGATCAGGGGCCATAGCTGATCCGATTTCTTTCAGTTCTGATATGCTCATCTCATACGTGCTTTTCGCATTCGCCCCTGTTTGGGTGCTCGCACTCGATTACGACCATCAGCCTTGCCGGAAGTTGCCAAAAGGTACCGATTTCAAAGGCTGCAAGGGCTGGCAGACCAATGACTGCGAAACGCCAAAGCGTGCAAAAGATCGGTGGGGAAACCCGCTGATTCCAATAAATGGCAAATACGAATGCGCAACGCAATTTGGCAGCGAGGGTCGACAATGCCTTTGCACTGTATCTTGACAAGAATCAGCCCACACACCGAAGAAAAGTATTTGATAGCTTGTCAGATGCCTAGAGTATTACCAATCAAGAATGTCACAGTCGAGAAACCATCTTGAGAACATTGTCCATCGCACTAGTTGGCACTACCCCGTGCTGTCAGCTTCCGGATTTCAGTCTGCTCATTTGCAAACAACAAACAGCCGCAATTGTATCTGAGCCGCTAGCGTACGTAGAATCTGCTACAGGTTGAATGTGCGTGAAAACTCTTTCTTTGCCTGCGTAAGTCCTTTTCCGAAATCAACACAGATTCACAATACTCTGCTTGATAGGGATCGGTGGTTCCATCACCCCTGTGATCTTGTACCATGGATCTGAGCAGACTTAAGTGAGACTTGAATTTCGGATATCAATCTGAATTGCCAACAGCTCATCAAACCCGTAGACATGATTTGGGCGACGGAGTCCACGCTGATTGCTACAAGATGCCTCTATTTGCTCTTTTCCGAGTTCGCATCCGCATCATTGTTTACGAGCCAGACGGACAACCGATGTTGCCAGCAGCTGCAGGAGCCAATTTGGTGGGCTTGCGGTCAGCAGTTGCCACGCACAACCCTTCAATGCATCATTTGTGATTAGTAATCCGTGAACTCCTGAGCCATGAGTATTGTAGAACCTGACCTGCTTGCTCAAGGTGCTCTTCACTACATGAAACGCAAGCCTCATCAGCATCTGCAATGCACGGGTGAGTCACATGCGCATATGATTTTGGGGCGACGTCATGAGCTACGCACTGCGATGGAGCCCACGCTTTTTGCTACCTCGAGTGTCTCTGTTTGCTCTTTTCCGGAGTCGCATCATCGTTGGCGATCGCCAGTGTTTGTCATCAGGGGTCGGTCTGGTGGGATTGCGATCAGCAATTATCACACAGAACCCTTCGATGCATCATTTGATCTGCTCTGTGTTTAGTAATCCAAGAACACCCAAGTCATGAGCAGCATAAAAATCATCGGACCCCCCTGCTCAAGCTATCATTGACCACACTCAATCCGACCCCTACAGCAGGAATCAAAAGGTATGTACACGTAAGACAGTTCTCAAAGCTGACCTTGCTTCTTCCATCAGCAGCTCTATTATGCTCATCACATACGTGTTTCTCACGTTCGCCCCCGTTTGGGCGATCAACTACGAACAAAAGAAATGCACAAACCTGCCTCACGACACCACTTTTGATGAGTGTGCTGGCTGGAAGACCAGTCTCTGCGAAGTGGCAGCAGGACGCAAGGATTCGTCGGGAAAACCGGTGCTCCCCCCTGGCTTGTTTGGGGGCCACTATCAATGCCATACAAAGGATGGAAGTTCCACCACAGGCCTTTGCCTTTGCCTTTTCGCTGCGAACACCTAGTCTGTTTGTCGAAGGAGAGACTAAATAGCTAGTCAAATGCTGAAAGTTTTCACCAAATAGGAGTGCCACAGTCTAGAAACTATTCTGAGAAAATGATCTTTTGTTACTCTACCTGCCGTTGACGCTCGCCTCACTTGTATGCATCTTGTCAGTTGCAGCACGAGCTCTGTCAGCTTCCGATTCATTCTATCGTTGTCCAAGTCGACAACAAGCCACAGTTGCAATTGTTTTGCTGGCGCACATAGAATCGGCTTCAGAAAATGTGTGCATAAAGACACATCTCAGTGCCTTCCAAGGTCTCTTTGGTTTTTGGTCATGTCTGTAGCGAGATGCATCAGATGCTCGTCTATCTATTTTTCGACGTAAAGACACGTGCACGAGCCTCTGCTTGGTAGGTTGTGGTGGTTATTAGACTATCCTTATGGCGACGATCTTGTGATGCGGTCGTGAGTGCCTACTGAGGGGTTTTTGAGTTCCGCTTTTCGATCTGACTTGCAGCATACAAGCTCCCATGGCCAAAATCATCGGACTCGTGGATAATATCTTGAATTTCTGGACGATGTCACGTACCATGCACTACGAAGGAGTACAAGCTGTTTGATGAACTCTGTTTGCCCTTTTCTGAAGTCACATTCACGCCAGTGTTTGCCATCAGCGGTCGATTTGGCGGGTTTGCGATCAGTAGTTGTCGGGCACAACCCTTCGATGCATCATTGGATTTGCGGCCGCTCTGTGATTAGTAATCCGAGAACTCCTGAGCCATGAGTATTGTAAAACTGTGAGACCTGCTTGCTCAAGGTGCTCTTAACTACATCAAACGCAAGCTTCATCAGCAACTACTATGTACGGGTGAGTCTACCAAGATACCAAGCAAAGCTGTCTTTCTTCCTAATAGTATGCGCATTTTGGCCGGGTTGTCCGCACTCATCTCTGTTGCTAGTCTTGTGAACGAAGAAGACTACGACAAGAAGCCATGTACTGAGATGGCGGTAAACACCCATTTTAACAGCTGTTGGAACTGGAAATACTCAACTTGCCTAACGCAAAAGATTGCCGCGGGAGTTCAGGTGAAGAACGGAGACAAGCCATACACATGTTCGTTATCGGACACTAATCAGTGCTTCTGCGAAAGACCCTGGTAGGCAGTGCCCGGGGGTCCTGAATCAGTATGTATGAAGAGTGTGGTCGAGTCGGACCAGATACGAGTATCGACTGCAAGGTGCTGGTCTTTGCGTAGAGAATCTTGAATAAGCAATCACTCTGCAGCAGCTGCTTGAGCTCTAGACAGACTTAGTCCTGCTAAGTTCACTTGACGCATTGTCAAAATGTCCAAGCTTCATCGAATAGGCCATGTGTTATCCGCGCGCTGCTGATACACGAGTATTCGAGATGAGCGTGAGCAACGGCGGAATCCGCGACCGATGGCTACCTCTTCAACATGTGATCAGCTGTCAATCTCAACTATCTTTTCATCATCGACACAGACTTGGCAATAACTTGTACTCCCCTGCCCTGCAACATACTGTGTACGGCTGTACTTGCATTGTTTGTTGACGTGATGATTCGACCTCGGGAGCGACCGCATCTAGGCCTGGAGCTGAGCTCCTGCAGCTGCAGCACCTGGGCAGACTTGGATTTCCCATCTGAAACGTCAAAAATTCATTCCAGGATTATCAACACCAATTTTTTGGGCGACGTCATGAGCCACGCGCGCGCATGGACTCTCATGCAGAACATTCCGTCACCTGATGCGCCCATCATGCAGCTGCAAGATTATCTCGTCACCCGCTGCAGATACGCTATGACTTTTTCTCCGCAACCCAATTGTTTACGAGTGTCGACAACGACGTCAACAATGTAGCAGATCCGGCAGATGCTTTCACGCTCGTACCGCTTGAGCTGACGTCGACGCTGCATGAAGCTTTTGTCATGATCTACGAGTTTTCGCAGCAACCACGATGAATTATGTATTTGCTCAATGCTCATGGTGTATTCTACATCAGTGCTCAGCTGCAGGCGGAACTGGACGGGGTGCCTCAAGGCGACTCGCAATCGGTTCCCATCGTTTTTTGAATGCGGCTTCCAAGCTAAGAACTGATCGATTGGCGGGCATACTTGTACTTGTACAGAGTGATACAGTGTACAGCCGAGAACCTCAATACGCCTTACGAGCCTAGCGTCGCTCATGATGATATGCGCCCGGCAGCTGTCATCTCCGGCTCTCGAGCCTCATCATAGTAAGCTCTAGAATGTCTTTTATCCACACGTCACTAGCTGCAGTGAAGGTCCCTGTTGGTAATGACAGGCATTACGTATACGCTTTGGTCTCTTGTGAATGACGAGGTACTGCATGGGACGTGCGTTAAAGTTGAGCAGAAACCAAGGCCTCGGAGTCGGACACGCACCCAATGTCATCGACACGCCGCCGAGTTGCCGGACAAAACCCAGGAATCTTCAGATAAGATTATTTTTTCGTGCCGCGCAGCGGATATGCACGGCGCAAATGAATTGTGTTTTGACAATCTAAAACACTGGCAAACTCCTGAAACGCTCTTCGATCCGCGACTCTACGCACTACGGTGGTATGATGACCGTCAGGCTGCGTCAGCTGATACCTAGTTTGCTCTTTCTGGTCAGTTGCGATCTTGCGACAGATCAAACAAGCCGAAACCTTGGTAACGGATGCGCATCGAGGTTAGTGACAGCCCTGCGGCGTAGCGATCGCCCGGCGCCGCTCGTATAGTACGCTTCCATATTATCGCTTAATCTGCATCGTGCAAAGACATAGAGCACGCGTAAAGCGATGTAATCGAGCAAGATCCGAAAAGTATGCTACAGAGCTCCTATACTATTGCCAGGAGACTTGCGTAAAAAGAGGTTATTTGGGTTTCGAGTTGAGATGCAATTGAATACTCAAGCGCTGCTGGTGGGCCGCCACCTTGTTCACTCCTTCGAGCGTTCTGGTAAGCAGTATTTGTTGCAGTCGCGGCACATGGAAGATACAATCCGTAGCGATTGTGGACCATCTTGATCATTGCGAGTATCTAACGGGCACGTGGCGTTAAGTCTCCAGGAATGCCTTGAGATGCACCACCATGAGCTTGAGCACACTTGTCCGTGGCAGTCTCAGTGTCTATCGGCTTCTTTCACACAAACCGCTGACTGAGGTCAGGCGGCATGCCTGACATGTTTGATGCGTTGACTGCACCCCTGGTGAACACAAGCGCCAATATCTCATCGCCAATTTGCAATGGCGCCACATGCCTGTCTTCGTTGGGATTGAACAAGAAGGTTTGCTTCTTGCAGGTCACCCAAATCGAAGCCGACCTGCCCGGTGGCCGGCATTGATGGCAAAGAGCTTGAAGCGTGCCTCATCGTAGGCTTGGTTGAAGAGCTGGCATGTTTGGGTACAAGGGTACTTTCCTAACGAGCACGATGAAAGACCTTGTCTCTGGCAGCTCTTGGTTGGCACAGTCGAGTAAGGTTGCGTCCTTGGGGATTCAGGCGACGGCAGTCTCGATCATGGGACACATGTACTCCGGCTGCACAGCGTCTGTCGTGACTGGAGAGCGGAATTGCGTCTTCGTGCAGTTGACAAGTTTGAAGGTCAGGAGGCCGCATGTGTTGAGCCGATTTATGATGCGCGGGAGGTGAGCGATGCCCTTTGCTAAGACTAGAGTGAAGAGAGGCTGCTGCTGATCATGGGCTTGCTGGGCGTCGCGCGTCCATGGCTGGCGGTGCCAACGTGTGCATGCTTGCTCGTGCTGTGGCAGACATGACGACCTGCGTTTGATTCCTCGGCAGTCAAAAACAAGCCAATCTGGATCTCTGGCAACTTTGAGTCAGTTGGAGAGCAGAGAGACGAGCCAGAGCGATGTCCTGACTGTGTAGTTGGACTTGAAGGTCCTCGATGCTGCGCCGTCCCATGCCTCGCCTCCTGAGAATGCGACACACAGGCTTCAACGACCCGATATAAGCGACAACATCCGGCGTGTTCCAATTAATTGTTGATATCTAGCAGTAGTTGCTAGAAGCTCAAGCTGCTAAGCAAAGCCTACGGCCATCAGTTCGAGAGTAGTAAGCGCTTCCTGCCACTTGCATCAGACAGCCAGCAGCTGCAACACAGGCCCTACAAGAAGGCATAGCATTCGTCTCCAGCTGGCGGCAAAGAGGCTCCAGACGAGCTAGGTTCGACCGAAGCAATCAACAGACTCTATTTGCGCTCGGTCATGAGCTATTGATCAGCTTTGCTGGCTATCTGTGACAAGATGTGCAGGCAGTTCAAGCTTGAAGCGTTCCCAATCTGATGGCTCGCCCGCCGCCTCTCGGGCTCGCCAAAGCTGTAAGACTGGTAGACTGCAAGCATGAAGGGAGATGTGCGACTCTGTGGTGGTCAATGTTATCCAATTAATCCACCGTGTCGCATGCGCAGCAATCGCCCCTCGGCGCCCAAGCCACTAAAATTGGCTTCAACAACAACCGACTCTGAGCCTCAGCTTGCCAGTCCTTGAGCACACCTTGTGCGCTCTCGAGCTTCAGACTTGCCGGTCTGCATTATGATCTCCTCCGAAAGCGCTTGTCACGCCCGAGCCGAAGCTGGCGCGTGTATCTGTGCGTGCCACAATTAGCCTTAAGCTTCAGAGAGATAGTCTGCAGACACACAACTAGCTCCAAAGAACCGTTTGGAAAGACAATGAATGAGGAGCCACTGGGTGGCACGATCGTGAACGTTCTTGGCAGATGAAAATCTTTGTTTTTGGCAGATGGCATCCTTGTGTTTGCAGATCATGACCGTCTAACCCAATACAGTGGTAGTATCATGCTCGGGAGAGGTCGTCAGTGTCGCGAGTGCAGGCAAGCCCTTTGGTGCAGTAATTCCAGGGACAGCAGTGGGTGTCAAGCAAGATCAGAAATGTATGCTACATATTGCCTACAAGATCAGCGTAGAGTCCTACAGTGGAGACCTGCGTAGAGTAACCCGCACAAGGCTGTCAGCTATAGATTGCAATTGAATGACCGAGAGACGCTCGAAGGCCTGACGCATGGCTTCACTCTGTCAGCAGCTCTGGATAAGCGCGGTCCACCAGCTGCTCGGCGCGCTTGAGATCCATGGCATAATGATTTTGTAACATCTTGACAAAGGCAAGTCGCTGACGAGCACGCGGCGGCATATCCTCAGGAATATCATGCGCTGCCTCATGACGAGCTGAATCATGCGTTACAGAAGTATCCGTAGCAGACGTGCGGCAAAACCTGTGAGTGAGCTGTGGCAAGAAGCCAGGCATACCTGGTGCATTGATTGCACCCCTGATCATCACAAGCGCCAACGTCTCGTCGCCTATTTCGGGTGACTGCATTTCACCAGCAGCATCAAGCAGAAGCAAAAAGGTCTCCTCCTTACTCGTCCACACCACAAACGCCGATTCTCCAGAGCGACCGGCATTGATCGCCAGAAGCTTGAGCTCGGCCTCGGCGCAGCCTTGGGCGTCGGAAAGCAAGGGCCCCTTCTTGACAACCACGATAAAGGGGCTAGTCTCGGGCAGCACTTGAGTGGGCGAGCCAAGCAAGTCTGCATCTTTGGCGATGCAGAGGATGCCAGTCTCACTCATGGGGAACATGTGCTTCGGATGCACGGCACCTGTCGTGACTGGGAAGAGGAGCTGGGTGCCGAGGCCATTGACGAGCTTGAAGCGCATCAATTGACACTGATTGAGCCATTCCATGACGCGCGGAACATGGGCGACATCTTCTGCCGACGGTGAATTGAAAAGAGGCGGGCGATCAGCCGTGGTCTCGGCGGCCACTTTGGGATCTTGGGCGTTGTAGGTGGCGTACGCGTGCTCGGCGGGCGCCAAGACAGACATAGACCTTGCTGGATCTTTCTGGCTGTTCAATCTTAGCTGATCTAAATCGACTTGACTGAAAAAGCTGTGAAAGGCTTGAGCAGGAAGGTGCCGTCTCGCTCTGGTTGAGAAGGCGGGTGCTGCTGCGTGACCTTGGGCTGCCTCCTGAATTTGCGACGCACAGGCCTCAAATGGTCGTCTCGAGCTGACCACCTTGACATCGTCCCCAATAGCTACTTCTGGATGCAATCAGCATCTCAGGCTCAAGCTGTGAATAAGACTTGTATAGCCAGCTTGCAGATGAGGATCTTGACATAAGCCAGGCTTCATTAGAGGGAGCTTTGCGCAAACTTTACGGGTCAGCGTCTCGGCCTAGGCAGGCGTACACCTGTCAGTATTCGGGAGATTTGCAGCTTGCACACAGCGATCGCGTCAGCTGGCAGGGCTGGAGCTGGAGCTGTCCGCGAGCAGGATACTACGATGTCGACAAGTGCAAAGTGGTTGGTCTATGTGGTGCGGCCGTCAGAGAGTTTACTGCAGTCGGCCGCGGTGCACCCATCAAATTGAAGCTTTCCTAGGTACCGCCTGAACTTGCCCGTCTCAGGCACCCATCCGCTGCAGCAAACACACAGACGGCTGGTCAGCATGACACACGAAGACAGCTGTGTGTACAGACGACCTGGACTTCAACGTACTTCCATCATCACATTCCGAGCCGATTTCAAGTTCGATAGGCACGAGCATATGTCTACAAGGGAAGAGATGCTATGAAGACGCTAGAATGCTTGCTTGAAGACGTTCTTTATGGATGTAGTAAATCTCGACACTTGTCTGAGATGCAGTTCGAGGGCTTGCGTCAAGCTTTGAGTTGACTTCTTGGTAGGCTCATTCCCGCAAGAACTGCGGATATGCCGTGTCGACCAGGTGCTTCACATACCTCATGTCTCGAGTGCAGTACCTCTGCGGAAGCGTGATCAATGCAAGCTGCTCGTCCATAACCGGCTGCTTGGCTTTGTATGAGAACCTTGAAGGCCCTGGAGGTTGTACTGTAGGACAATCCGTGGATGAATTGACCATCTGAAGTGGCAATATAGGAGGTCAATTCAGGGTTAGGGCGTTCACACCTCGGCGCCTTCGCCTTCTTTTGGCTCCGTCGATTGCGGGGCAGCGGAGGCAGACTCGACAACCGATTGACTGTCTATCCTCTTCCCTTTCTCTACAAGTACAAGGCTTGAGCTCTACCTCATCCAAAAAAGTAAAAGACCTTCATCACAAATAGCTATGGCAGACCGTCTTAACCAAGTTGCACACCACCTCGACCCGAAGAACTACTCTTCAAAGGGCGGCCTCGTTGCCAACCAGGTGGCCATCATCACCGGTTCCGGCCAAGGTATCGGTGCTGCTGCCGCCAAGCAGTTTGCCGCCGAGGGTTGCAAGGTCGTTGTCTCGGACATTGACCAGGCCAAGGCCGATGGTGTCGTCAAGGAGATCAAGGCTGCCGGTGGTGAAGCCTCTGCCATCTGCGGAGACATCATGGACCCGGAATTCCCCAAGAAGCTTGTGGACGCTACCGTGCAAAAGTACGGCTCGCTGAACATTATCGTCAACAAGTAAGTTCCTCCTCTTGTCACTCGATTGAGCCTTGATGCTGACGATCGATAGCGCCGGCTTCACCTACGACGGTGTGATTCACAAGATGTCTGACAAGCAGTGGGACACCATGCTCGCCGTCCACGGCACGGGCCCCTTCCGCCTCGTGCGTGCCGCCGCCCCTTACCTTCGCAAGAAGGACGGTGCCAACAAGTGCATCATCAACATTTCCTCCACCTCGGGTCTTCACGGTAACGCAGGTCAAATCAACTACGCGTTCGCCAAGGCCGGTGTCGAAGGTTTCACCAAGACGATTGCCAAGGAATGGGGCATGTTTGGCGTGCGTTCTTGCACGGTTGCCTTTGGCTACATTGAGACACGTTTGACCCAGGACAAGGCGGATGGTGCCGTTATGATGGTGGACGGTAAGCCTGTGCCGCTCGGTATCCCCGGCCGCGGCAAAGGTGCCACGTCGGTCAGCGCTGTGGCAGACATTCCCCTGCAGCGTGCCGGACAGGCTCACGAGGCTGCTGCGAGTATCTTGCTCATGGCTACGCCTCTGGCTTCGTACATCAACGGTATCACGTTGCCCGTGACCGGTGGTCGCGGTATCTAAACCGTGTTCACATCGGTGATGCGCACATGCTGGCATAGCCTTTTTGATTAGCTCTCGTATCTCGATCCTTGTCTCTGTCAATATCGAATCGACCAGCTTTGTGCATTCTTGAATCTTGATGGGTTGACAGATTGCATCTATAAAGAGAAGACGTCTAGTGGTGAACGTGGTCCGGTGCCGTGTCCAACTCAAACCAGTCACCCTCATCGCTCTTGGCAGCCTTACCGCCCGAAGACGCGGCATCGGCAGCCTCACCGCCAGCCTCAGAAGATTCATACGCCGACAACTCGGACTGCACATCACCGAGAGATTGCGGCGCAGCAGGCGGTGCAGGCACAGACCATTGCTTGACTTGGCCTTCAGAGTCGGAAGCCTTGATGGGAGCAGGCTTGTATTCCTTCACCTGCTTGAGGTAGAGGTCTGTGACGATGTCTTGGATGGATGTTAGTTTTCTGTGTCGAGTAATCTGTCGCCTTTGCGCAAAGAGAGCTTACCGGCACGAGCCACCGAGGCAGAGACAAAAGTCCTCTTGGCCAAAGGCGCACGAACAACGGTCCTTGACTAGCACAGATGTTAGCAAGCTGCAGATACATCGTTGACGACAATCAAAACAAGACTCCGACACGCCGCAAATCAGATGAGAATACGTCGCATGCAAGCCTTATGATCTGCGCGTCTAGATGAGCTAACTTACAGCGATTCTGAGGGCGTTCATGACTGTAGATAAGCGATGCCGGGAGCGTGTGCTTGCTCGTGCTGTTCTCGGGGCAGAGTCGGAGTCGAAGAATTGCGATTGCGAGTTGATTTACCAGGGTTAGGGCTAGGAACCATCTCGACCTCGACGTGCTACGAGAACAACTAGCCGTACTACTGAGTTGTAGAGCTCCCTTGGCGAGAGGAAGACCTTCTCGAAACTTGAAAGGGAGTATTTGATATCTCAAGATATCTCAAGATAGCCAGCTTTCAATCGTCCCTCTAGAAGCCTCTCTATACGCTGCCAAGAGTATCTGTACCAAATCACCCCTGACATCATCACCTGCCTTTAGCTTGCAGAGCATAAGCGCGTTCCTTGGCAACTACATCTGCCCAGAATGGCCGATGCACCTTCCTCGTGGGCCTCTCTCATGGGAGGCGCTTTTGCAGCCATGGCTGTTGACTCGCTCATCTTCCCGCTTGATACAATCAAGACGCGTACACAAGGTAAAGGCGGCTTACAAGCAAATGGTGGCTACAAGGGACTCTATCGCGGCATTGGCTCCGTGGTTGCTTGTACCGTCCCTTCAGCAGCACTTTTCTTTTGGTCCTATGAAGAGTGCAAAGCTGGCCTAAAGCAGATGGGTCTCGATGGCTCAGCAAATCATCTGACGGCCAGCACGATTGCAGAAGCCTTGTCGTGCGTTGTCCTCGCACCGGCTGAGATTGTCAAGCAAAGAGCACAAATCGCCGCAGGCAATAAAAAACCGCAATCGTCGCGAGCCATCTTGCTTGACTTGATTAAGGGCCGTGATCTGCATGGCTTGACACAAGGCTACCTGGGTTTGCTGGTCCGTAATGTACCCGTCACGGCGATTCAATTCACACTGTATGAAGCTGCCAAAAAGGCATACAAGAAACGACGCGGCAAACGGCACTTGGCTGCTTGGGAGTCCGGTTTATGTGCCGGTGCCAGCGGTAGTATCGCGGCTGCAATTACGACACCGATGGATGTGGTCAAGACAAAAGTCATGCTCAACCAAGAAGGCGATCGCAATATATCGGTAAGCAGCTGCACAAGAATCGCCGCGGCGATGGCTAACCAATAGATGTGGAAGGTGGCGAGACAGACGGTCGAAAAGGAAGGCACCAAGGCGCTCTTCAAGGGCGTTTACTTGCGAGTTATTTGGACGAGCATGGGTTTGTCCTTGTACTTGGTATGGCAAATCAAGAGCAAGAGTCAAGCGCAGCAGCTAACAAGCAGGGTTCATACGAGGCGATGAAGAACTACCTCGACAAGCCGAGCGAGGAAAAAGCAGCGTCATGATGAGCATATTTGAGCATTTAGATTGGAGATTTTGGCATAAGCATGTATAAGCAACCTAGAATTGCGGCACAAGGTACTCTGACCAAGGTGATTGCAAGAAAGCCACGGCGCCCTGCACAAAGTTAGTTTCCTGTTGTACGCTTTTGCAAAAATGTCGCATTCGGGAAGCCTTACTGCAAAGACACCGGCCGCAAAGACGAGCGAGAGGTTTTCTGGATTTCTGGCGGCACTGATGGCCTTGCTGTAGATGGTCTCTGCCTGTGATCGGTTGATTCTCTTTGGCGCCATGGTGTCGTACTTGATCTTGAGCAATGAGCAGACTGACTTGATGGTGGATGGGTCGCGCCTCGTGAACGAAAAGTTTGATGAGCACAAGCAACACCCACACAGGTCAACATGTCAGATAATGGCGATGATGAGGGGTAAGAGACAAGCGATGCATGATACAGACCGCGCATACTGACTATCTAGCATGGCCTACGAGGATGAACCACAATTCGACGACGAGCAGCAGGTAGATGAAGATTTCGGGGATGCAGACAACAACGATGCAGCCGTCGGCGGTACCACAGGCGACATGGAAGTCGTTGCACCGACGGGCGGAGCAGGGCAAGCGAATGGCCAAGTATCTGGCAAGAAGAATAGCAAAGCACGCGCTGTACCGAAAGCTGAGCGACAAACGACACCTTATATGACGAAATACGAAAAAGCGCGTATTCTTGGTACAAGGGCGTTGCAAATCAGTATGAATGCACCGGTCCTGGTGGCTCTCGAGGGAGAGACAGATCCGCTTGTGATTGCGCAAAAGGAATTGAGCGCCAAGAAGATCCCGTTGCTGATTCGGCGTTTCTTGCCCGATGGCAGTTATGAAGACTGGTCGGTACAGGAGCTCATTGTCTCTTGACGACAACCTCTCCTTCTCTTTTCTTCAGCATGTGTACAGGTTGTTGCCCTTTCATTTCTATAAAGCGTTGCATCTAGTCTTCTTTGAGCTCGCCTTCTTCCTCGATCAGTTCCGGCGAGGGATCCGCCTTGGCCTTCTTCGTTGCCGGTTCCACCACATCTGCCGTCGCAGGCAGCTCCCGTTTCGGCGGCCGATCTTCTTGCTCTGTCGTCGCCTGCTCCTTGGCCACATCAAGCAGCTTGACCACCTCGCCGCCCTTCTTGGCCTGCTCCTTAAAGTCAAGCCCATTGTTGACCAAGTTGGGCGCCGTCTCGAATAGCTCAATCATCATCTTGACCACCTCTTCGCACTGAACCAAGTCTACCTCCAGTGTCCTGAACCAAGGTTGACCACCGACGTCGGCCAACGGTGTGCCTGTAAAGACACTGCCAAAATAGAGCGCTGCAGCGGCAATGACTTGCGGCTTGTACATGAGCACCACCCGTGTCCGATAGGCGTCATTGACAAAGGCCCATGCACACTTGCGCAACTCTGTGCCACCACCGAGCCGTGTCCAATACTGTCGAAGATCGTGATAGGGGTGCGCAATCACGAGGTCAAAGCAAAGCGCTTCAAGCAAGAGTTCCTCATTGTAGAGCAAGACATCGCGCCATCGCCAGTACTCTTTCGATTGCTCATCAACCACGAGCTGCTCATTCTTCTGAGCCGTCTTGCAACACTCCACCACAATACTCCGTAGAGACTTGACATTCTCATCGCACTTTGTTGCAAGAAACAAGCACGTCGCGCCAATGTCGTAGTAATGGTACTCGCGTAGCGAGAAGCGCATGTAGAAGCGATGCAGAAAGACACACGCCGTTGCAATCGTACTTTGCAAGCTTCCTTGTTAGCTTTTCCTGCGCAGTGCTGGTAGTAGAAAGAGCCTACAGTCGTAGCTTCATGCCAATCTTGAAGATAAAGTCGCATCCCTTCATACGCTCAGCGCGTTCGCGTTCAGGTGCATAGCCAGCTTGTACGCTCGGCGTCCGCTTGAGCTCAGCTTCAGTGAAGAGCCATTTCTCTGATCGAGCCGCCACCGCCGCATCTTCCACCTTCATCTCATGAGGAGCGCGCTATGGAGGGGCTCAAGGCAGTCTGAAGCTTGGTGCAACCACACGTCGTTCGAGGGCAATGTGAAGTCAAAATAAGCGCCAAATGAAGAAGCAGTCACGACCTTCATCTATAACGTGCTAAACGTCTTTTGCACATGATCCGTCTTGCGCTTCGTACTCTTGAAGAAGCCAAGGAATTGCAATTCTGCCGTACTGCGCACAAACAGCGCCTGCTGTCGTTTCTGTGCCGCCTCGGCATCCTCGTCCTCATCGCCAATCTCGCCGCCGAAGGCCTGGAACCAGTCGTAGACATTCACAAGCTGGCCCGAGTCCTGGAAGAGTCGGAACAAAGTGGCCGTGTGCGGCTGTTGCTCCATATCGCCCAGGTAGAGCGAGGGCTCTGTCAGGGCAGCATGTAACGATCGACGCGTGGATGCCCGCATTGCTGCTTGATAGGTGCGCGTTTGGTTGAACCAGAAGAGCTCGTGGAACAGCAAGTCTTCGTGGTGAACCAGACGTTGCTCAAAGAGATTGCTCAGGAATGCGTGAAGCTCTGTAGTGAAGGCCAGGAATTCTGCAGTTGAGCTTGACTGGCTGAGGTTGGCGACAAATGTCTCGATGCTGTCCTTGATGGAGCCCTCGTCAAGTCGCTCTAGGCTCTTTTCGAGGAAAGATTCAATAGATCCCCTGGGAAATACTCTAATCGTTAGTTTTTAGTTTTGAAGATCAATGTAGAAGATTCTTGCTTGAGTGAAAGGAGCAGCTCTTTCGTCATACTGTTCTTGGCCAGGCTTTGTTCAAGCAATGTGCCATATGCATCGACAAACGAGCGCCGTTGAACACTGACACTGAGACGTAGTGCTTCCCAGACAGAAAGAGCTTCATGGAGATTCTGCTTGTAGAGCTGAATAGCCCCAATTGCAGCTTTGTAAGATTCCTTGAGAATTTCGTCATCGGTCAACAGCGATTCGGCATGCAGCAAGTCATCTTGCTCTCCGCTCTTCAGGAGGTACTGAATCTCGGCCTTGAAGGACGGCAATTGACGCAAGAAGCGCCGCTGGACCAGATTCAGGCTTGCAAAGGCATCTGGCTCCACGCTCAAATGTGCAAGCTCATTGGCGTAAAAGAAACAAAGCATCTGATAGCGAAGACCTGTCAGGACTTGCTCGAGCGATCGAGTCGTGTCTCGAAATTGACCAAGCACCGTCTTGTAAGCTTCAGCACCCAGTCGCACGCCAGTGCTAGATGCGACAAACTGGGCAAAGACAATCTCGCCCAGGGCCGCCTGGTCTGAATCCAAAGTGATGCGCTCAACCTCAAGCATACGTATTGTCGTGCTCGAGAGTGTCGACTGGAATTGGCCCAAGGAAGTCGGGAGACCGAGCAAAAATCGAAATTCAAGGGTCGGCTCGCTAGCGACGTGCTGAATCAAGGCGCTGATCAAACCAGGGGTGAAGCTTTCGAGGTTCGGCACAGCAATAACAATCGGCAGGGGTTTCTTCTGCGCTGTATGCCAGGCTTTGAGCAGTCTAATGTCATGCGGCTGAGTGTTGGAGCTGTTGGTGACGGGTCGACCTTGCTCGAGTGTAGACGAGACAACTTTTTTCATTGTCAAGCGCAATTGAGTACATTCGGCAGCTGACAAGACGGTCAAGGCGCACCAGCTGGCTTGCTTCTTGACAATCTCATTCGACAGCTGAGTAAAGGCGCGCTCTAAATGTCCAGCATTGGCACCGGCTTGCAAAATTGCGCACCGAAGCTTGTGTGTTGGCCAGCTTGTCGTTTTTGGTTGTTTGATGAATTGGACAAGCCGGTCTAGTAGCAGAGCGTTTTCTTCCTTGAGTTGCCGCTAATGTCAGCTTCAGCCTGTGAATAGCGCTGCTTACGTCGACACATTCCGACATGCTGGTCATACATTGCTCAAAAGCGGCATAGCGAGGACTGCTTTCGAAAGAGGAGCGAGGCCGCTTTCTACGACGCGACTTGTCGTCTGGTCGAGTGAAGAAGCACGAATCAACGATGGACTGATTTGTAGTCATTTTCTAGCAGAGAGATTCAGACTAGCGAATCGACTTTACAGCACTTAGCGGTGTTGTAACCAGGCTTCAGCGATTCAAGGTGTAACTAATGCAGTAGGCAGTACAGTATGTACAGACTGGTCGAACTGTCGATGTCCATCGCGCCAGGTTCAGATGGCATTCACACACGCCCGCCGCTCACACAAGCCGCCAAGGAAGAACCCTTGCAACTGAGCAGATCAGAGATGTCGTAGCTCTCAATCATCACAAGTCAAGAGATCGATGTGTCAGCTCACAATGCACAGAAGATCGATGTGCAAGAAGTCGGAAAGGCCGTTGTACAAAACTCTAATTAATACGACACTTTGACACTACTCAATGACAAGAGCTGAAGCTCAAAAGAGAGCAACCGCCTTAGAGAGCGAGCGCACCGGCAACACCGAGAGCACCGACAAGACCAGCGTAAGCAAAGTTGGTCGAGCCGATAGCGTTGGCAGCCGAGGCAGCACCCGAGGTACGGGCAGCACCCGAGCCCGAAGCGGCACGCGAGCCAGAGGCAGAGCCAGTGGCGCGAGCAGTCGAGGTAGCGGCGCGCGAACCAGTGGCAGAGCCCGAGGCCCGTGCGGAGCCAGAGGCGGAAGAGCCAGTGCCGGAAACAGCGTAGGCGGCACAGTTGGGCTCAGGGGCGAGCGGGCAGTCCTCGGCCGTGCAGATCGACTGGAGAGCGGCATCAGCAGACATGGGCACAGCGACAGCCGGGGCACAACGGACGTTGAAGAGGCTGTTAAGGGCAGTTCCGACGACGGTGATGTCAGCGGGTGCGACACCGAACGAGCTGGCGGCAAGAGCAACCTGGGTGATGAAGTAGGTGTTCTGGGCCAAGGTGAGGTTCATGAAACGGTGCACCTGGTACTGCGAAGGGTTGCCCTGGTACGAGGGGAAGGCGTCCTGGCCCTGCATGGTGCAGCCAAGGAGGTATCCGAAGTACTGGTAAAGGTGCGTCACGAGCTTGCGCTGGTTCGAGTCCTCAGTAGGAAGGGTGTTGTTGAGCAGGGGTGCAGCGGCACCACCGTCGAGGAAGTTCACCGAGACGGGCATGCCGTTGCGGTTGGTCGAGGCGATGGCACCCGTGAAGTAGCCGGCAAGGCTGACAGCGGTACCGTTGACGGTTCCGTTGGCCAAGATACCAGGCACAGCGTTCATCGGGGCAGGCGAGGTGGTGTAGTTACCGATAATGACGGTGTTGACCAAAAGCTTGAGGAGCGTGTACTGGTTCTCAGCGGTGTTGCTCATGAGCAAGGCCGAGGTGCTGGACTGTTAGCAGATGCTCCAAAATCCAATATCAAATAAACATACTAGTAGTCGCAGATCGACGTGTTGGTAGGACGCTGAGCAGCGACAAGGCCGGCAACAGCAGCAACGGTAGCAACAAACTTCATCTTGAATGTAAGAGTAGAAAGTATGTTCTTGGTTGGTAGGTAACGGAGAAGGTCAGCTGTGTAAGCAGAGTCGACCTTCTTATACTCGATGCTCGGCACAATCTCAACAGTGCGCAGTCATCTCGACTCCTGCCTGTATCAAAATAGGCCCACGCTTTCCCACGATGCTATTGTGCGCCAGCTCCCCGTGCGGCCGCGCCCGAAAGGGCAACAGTCTGGTTGCGCGTGAAGGCATTCAATAAGCGGAGCTCCATTTGGTGCAGCCACAGATCTGTTGACAGCACGGCTTAAGCTCATTCTCGTTGGCTAGCAAAGCGGAGTGCACGGCCTAGGCCAACGAAAAGGCTTTGATTGCCAATCTGCCAGCGAAAGTTGACTGGAGATTTTTCAGCCCCCCCGCCGTTCGCACCGTTGAGCCAGCGAAGAGTCAAAGACTGACGACAACGTGCGCAACTGCCTGCCGGACTAAAGGGCGTGAGTGGCACTGAGTGCTGCAGGCTGTTCTCTAAATCTTGGCAAGTCATAACAAAGTCGCACATTTTCTGCTGCATCTGTTCTGTAGGCGATATCGATGAGGATGACCTTCTGGTATCTGGTCCAGCAAGAACATTCTCCAAGCACTGAGCAGGGCAAGTCTTGCTGAGCTTGTCTGACCCTGCCACAGCAGCTACTTCCGGGGAGGCGGGTTTCATGATGTCATGTGAAGTTGAAGACCAAGATGAGGAGGAATGTGACCGTTGAAAGTTCATTGCAAAGCAAAGAAAGACCGGAAGGACTTCGTAGTTCGTACTAAATAGTTCCTAGGGCATGGACGCAAAGGTCGCTCGTTCCCTGCATCAGCTGCCTTGAAAGTTACCGGCTCCAGCTGAGAGCTCTGTGTATCTGGGAATGCAATCTTATGTGACTGTTATGATTAAACTTGTGCCAAAAAGAATTATTTCTCAACGCTGCGCACGCGAGTCCGGCGATCACGGCAAGACAAACAACGCCGGCCTGATTGGCTATCCCTTGCATTGATTGCTGGGCACGTTTGCGCATGTGCAGAACACAACGCGCGCACATCCACCGGACCACCGTATTCGCACTGTTTCGCAGTCTTGCAGAAGATCGTCCTACAACGTCGAGGCTAGTAGGCTACAGTCTTCATGAACAGAGACTGTCGACTGCTCGGAGCGAATCGTGCAGAGTCGTGCTGCCTCGGTTCGAAAAGCTTGAGCTCGAGGGTCGAGAGTCGAGGCTCGAATCTCGAAATTCGAAGCTTTGAAGCTTGAAACTCCGCGGTGGCGAGCGTAAGGCTCTACATGTAGAGCTTTACGCTAGCAATTGCAAAGCCAAGCATGGTAACTTGGGTAAGCGCTGTAGGCTGTAGCTACTAGCTAGGGCGCCGGAGATTTCCCTCTCAGCCGTACTCATCGTATACGAGTCCTCCGACTCCTCCCAGGATCTTGAAAGCTCCTAGACCCAGAGTCTTGTCACTCTCGTGGTCGACACTCGAGCTCATATCGGCACCTTGGGTACCTGGGTATGTGCAGAGACTCTGCCAAAGCCTTCAGCGCGTGCTCCAAATAGCTACGACTGCCATGGCGCGTAGCCAGTGACCTTCGCGCGCGACTGTCCTCTGCAAAAGCTTGCGCTGGCCATGGATGCCAGACGAGTAAGTTGCGAGCCCTGATCCGTCCCAATCTCCTGGTCAACAACACTAGGAAGACAGCAGGCTCCCGATGGTCCGATGCTCAGTCCGAGAGTATCGAATGTCCAGGTACCTGATGAGGTACCTGGCTGCTCTAAATCTTGGAATTTAGCCTTTTTTTTTTGTCTTTTTTTTTAATTTCAAACATAGTCTATACGAAGACACCTGGACTAGCCCAGGCGACAGGTAAGCTATGGGAAAAAAGCCGCGAGTGCGGCAACGCCATCTGAACACCGAGAAGCACGCCACTGCGGCCAGGCATGACACAAAACACAACAAGTCTGAGCCGCATCGGTGCAGGACCAACAACCTCATCAGTGGAGATAGCCTTTAAGCGCTGGCGATTATATCAGCGCTCGGCATCTTTTGCGCATCATTATTCCGCACAGCTACCGACCAATCTTGAGCCAAGACGGCGCGGCTAGGGCGCAGGCATCGAACGCGAGTTTCGAAATGATTTCCAACGACCACAAGGTCGCGGATGACACTGTTCTTGAAGAGCAGAGTTCTGCATCTGCTGCTCATGGCTATGCTACGAACGAGAACAATGCTGGCGTGCAGCGTGCGCTCAAGTCGCGACATGTTCAGATGATTACCATTGGCGGCATCATCGGCCCTGGACTCTTGGTCGGTGCAGGTGCTGCATTAGCTGCCGGTGGACCCGCCGCGTTGCTCATTGTATTCGCTCTCGTTGGACTCGTTGCCTTGTTCGTTATGCAATCTGTCGGAGATCTGTCAACCCTTTATCCGCAAGGTGGCTCCTTCATGACTTGGACGGGTAGATTTGTTGACGATGCCTTATCCTTTGTTGTTGGTTGGCATTATTGGTTGATTTGGGTTTCGGTTCTGGCGAACGAATACAATGTGAGCTCTTTGCTTTTGAGGTATTGGACGACCGCACTGCCAACCTATGCTTGGGTGCTCCTCCTGTGGCTCCTCTTTGGCGTCATTGCATTACTCGGCGTCGGCGTTTATGGCGAGCTCGAATTCTGGCTCGCTTCCATCAAAGTCATCGGACTGCTCGTCTTTTTCGTTGTTGCCATCTGCATCAATACGGGTGGCATCGGTAATCAAGGCTACATCGGGTTCCGGTTCTTCGAGACGCCTGGCGCGTTTGCAGCTGGCTTTGGCGGCGTCGCAAAAGTCTTCTCCTTCACCTCGACCTTCTTCGCAGGTGTGGAAGCTGTCGGTACCGTCGCCGGCGAGACACGCAATCCTCGTCGCGCCATCCCAACCGCCATCAAGCAAGTGTTCATTCGCATCATCGTGATTTATATCGGCACTGCCTTTTTCTTCACGCTCACCGTGCCATACAACGCAACCGAGCTCATCAATGCAAAGTCGCGCAGCGCAGCAAGTCCCATCACAGTCGCACTACAGCGTGCCGGTTGGGCCGGCTCTGTACATCTGGTCAACGCGTTCATTCTTGTTGCCGTCATTTCGGCTGCCAATAGCTGCATCTACATTGCTTCTCGGACGGTCCTTTTCCTCGCCAACGAGGGCAAGGCACCCAAGTTTCTCGGCAAGACCACCAAGCGTGGCGTACCAGTCAATGCGATTTTGTTTTCAAACTTTTTCGGACTATTGGCACTCATCAATAGTGCTTCAGCTGCTGGCAAGGTGTACACAAGTCTAATCAACATCTCGAGTGTCTCGACGTTTATTGTATGGGGCATCATCAACCTAAGTCATATACGGCATATGGCCGGCTGGAAAGCCCAGGGCTTCTCACGCTCTGAGATGCCATATCAGTCCTGGTGGCAGCCCTATCAAGCTTGGGCTGGTCTCATTCTTTCGACCATCTTCACTCTGATTCAGGGCTACACCTCGTTCGCACCCTTCAATATCGAAGACTTTGTGGTCGCGTATATCCTGTTGCCTGTCTCGGTGATCGGCTACTTTGGCTGGAAGTTCTATCACAAGACGCGCTGGCATCGATCAGTTGAGATGGATTTGCAATCTGGCCGTTTGATTGACGAGTACGATGAGCCAGAATCGGTCAACGAGAGCGTGGAGAAGAAATCAGTATGGAAGCGTGTCGGCAACGGCATTGTAGGAAATTAGTTTGTATATATACCATTTGATAAGCCTCCAAGGTGCTCAAAGAACGTGACCGAGTGCGTTCAAATGGCAAGTCTGTGGAAAATGTGTTGGACAGCAGAAGAATCAGCAGCGGCGAGGATTCATTCGCCCCATCTGAAAATTGTCGCTATATTTCGCGCTGGTGGCTGGCGCCAACGACCAAACAGGGGGCAACTCTTCTGTTTTCCGAGCGACAGGCTCCCATTGCAGCGCGACTGCGACCGACGATGCGAGTCTCTACCAGGATGCTATCTCTGTGTCAGCGAGCAATCAAATCGTACACTGCAACTACACATCCTCAACAACAATGCTTGCGGACTTTGTCTTCAGAGTGGCCGCGCTGACGGCGAGTGTCGAGGGCTTCTGGCGCTTGCCATGCGTCAGTCAGGTCGTCTACGAACGCTCGGATCCAATTGTCAATCCGGGGCAGCTGTCGGGGTAGGTGGTTGCGATGCTTTGGACAGCGCTAACGATAGCCACATGCATGCGATCATGGGCGCCAACAACTTCAACTGTAAGTTGGCCTTGTACATTCAGATCCTGGCTGATACAAGATACAACAACATTTGCAGATTTACAGGCGAGTGATTGCACGACATGTCAGGTATCGCAAGACAAGTCCGTCTACTGGGTGCCGAATCTCTATTTTCGAGACAAAACCACCGGCCTCTTCACTTCGGTAGAGCAGCGCGGCGGCATGCTCGCCTACTATATTCAGCGTTATGGATACAATGGCGAAAAGCTCTATGCGTTTCCAGACGGCTTCCGAATACTCGCAGGTCGACCAGGCATGCGCTCTTTTGACAACACGCCCGAAGCGCAAGCCATCACATATCGTTGCCTCGACTACCCAAACAATTCACCGCTCGAAACCAAGGGTTTCCCGAATCAAAATTGTCCGAACGGACTTCGGCAGCAAATCTTCTTCCCCTCCTGCTGGGATGGCGTCAATATTGACTCGCCCGACCACAAGTCACACATGGCGTATCCATCCAATGTCGACAGCGGCACTTGCCCTTCTTCACACCCTTACAGAACCATCTCGCTCTTTTACGAAATCATCTGGTGGACGGCGCCGTACTGGAACCAGGTAGCTGCTGGAACCGGCGAGTTTGTCCTTTCAAATGGCGATGCGACGGGCTATAGCTCGCATGCAGACTTCATCAACGGCTGGGATCACAGTGTGCTGCAGGGAGCGGTCGACACGTGTACCGCTGACTCCGGCGTCTTTACCGATTGTCCGCTCTTCAACGTCATTGATTATCAGACGGCAGCACGCTGTAGAAAGCAGCCGTCCACCAATGAGCAAGTCACAGGCACCATGGCCAAGCTACCAGGCAATAACCCAGTCACCTACGGGCCAGGTAATGCAGCCATGCTCGCTTACGATGCGCGTCTGCCACCTGGCACCAGTCTCAGACCCTCGCTCGGTATGCCAGACACACGCAAGGCTTCACAGTACCCGACGAAGCCGACTGTTCTCTCACAAGGCTGTTATGCTGATGGCTATCCTCTCAAACGCACCATGGGTGGTCTTGGCGTGTACGGTGTCTATTCACAGCCGACCATGACGAACGCACTTTGCAGCGCCTACTGTCTCGCCCAAGGCTTCCCATACAGTGGTACCGAGTATAGCTCAGAATGCTTTTGCGCCGCATCTTTACCTCCAACGAAGCTGGATGCGAGCAAGTGCAACATGGCATGCAGCGGTGACGCTTCTGCCAAATGTGGTGGCGACAATGCGCTCACAGTGTCGTACAACCCTGGCAACGCTGCTGGTACAGGTGGCACAGGCAATACAGGCGCAGGCGTTAGTACGGGCGGTACACCTGCGACCGGTGGCAGCTCTACCACAACGCCAGCGTACACGACCTCTGGCACCTGCGCCGGTGCCCGTTTCGCTGAAGGATCCTATGTCTGCTGGGGCAACTTTCAGCTCTGTCCGATCGTCAATGGCGTCATCTACGGTGCTTGCTCTGGCAACTGTTTCGACCCAAAGATTTACCATTGTGCGGGTGGTTTCCTGCAAGGTGGTCCAGCGCAAGCGACCCCTGTTGCGCCTGCCGGTCGACCGCAAGCGGTCAAGACGCTAGGTGCTGTAGCGAGACCGGCTCCTGTGGCGACAAGACCAGCATCGGCAAGACCGCGTAGTGGCAAGCGCTCGTTCGGCTTGGATGTCGGTGGGTTGTTTGGTTGGTTCCGAGGCGAGACGGTCGTGCATGCTTCAACGGCGAATGAGACGATGCCGCTTGGTGTGCAACGCGGGGTGGACGGCATCTCGGAGATTGTCTATGACTTTGAATGGCTGGCGTAACACTGTAGATGACTTAACGTAAATTGCGCTTGCATTCGATATGCTCTACGTAATGACGGTCGGCTTGGCACGGCCTGTGAACTGCTCGAGCTGGAGAATCTCTAGCGCGGTAGTAATCAGGCTCTTGAGGCCATCCTGTGCATCCAGCGCGTACTTGCTCTCGTCCGTCTCGTACTTTTCAACGTACAAACGAATCGTGGCACCCGAGGAACCTGTGCCAGACAAACGCACCACCAAACGGTCGCCGCCCTCGAACTTGATGTAAAGACCCTGGTGCGAGGCGACTTCACCCGTGACAATATCCTTATACTCAAAGTCACCCGCCTCGGCAACAGTGAAACCCTTCACAGGGGTCGAGCCGACAAAGTCAGACTTGGCAATCTGCTTCGCGACATGGTCAATCACCTTGTTGGCATCGGCCGATTCAATCTCCTCATAGTCGTAACGCGAAAAGAAGGTTCGGCCATAGGTTTTCCAAAAGTCCATGAGAATGTCGCTGATACCTTCCTTGCCCGGGTTGGACTGGCTGACGCCGGCGATAATGTTGAGCCAGGCAACGACGGCCCAGAGACCGTCCTTTTCACGAATGTGGTTGGAGCCTGTGCCAAAGGACTCTTCGCCGCAAATGGAGAGGCGCTTGTCGTCAAAGAGCGAGCAAAAGAACTTCCATCCAGTCGGCACCTCGTAGCATTCGAGACCCTTCTTCTTAGCAACCAAGTCCAAGGCACCTGATGTAGGCATCGAGCGTGCGAGACCGTAGACACCCTGCTTCTTGAAGTAGGGAATGTACTCGGCGTGGTGCGCAATGACAGCCACCGAGTCAGAAGGCGAGACAAAGGCCTTGTATCCGTAAATCATGTTGCGGTCGCCGTCACCGTCTGAGGCAGCGCCAAACTGGATCTTTTCGGCATCGACTTTTTCAACGAGCGTGTGGGCATAGGTCAAATTGGGGTCAGGGTGACCGCCGCCAAAGTCTTCGAGCGCCTCACAGTTTTGTGTTGCGCCCTTCAGGCCGAGCTCTTCGTCAAAGATGGCTTTGGCATAAGGTCCCGTGACGCCGGAAAGGCCGTCAAACAAGATTTTGTAGTCTGGCTGAGACTTGAGGAATGATTTGATAAGGTCAAAGTCAAAGATGTCCTTGAGCATTGCGAGGTAATCCTCCACGCAGTCGATGATTTCCACTTCAAGGTTGCCATACGCCTTGGTGCCGATCGTGTCGAGGTCGATTTCGCCAATCTCAGCCCACTTGTACTCGCTGATGGTGGTGGTCGTCTTGTAGATGGCGTTAGTGACGGACTCGGGCGCTGGGCCGCCGTTGGCCAGGTTGTACTTGATGC
The DNA here is from genome assembly GCA_003717165.1 of Protomyces inundatus. Classification (NCBI taxonomy): domain Eukaryota; kingdom Fungi; phylum Ascomycota; class Taphrinomycetes; order Taphrinales; family Protomycetaceae; genus Protomyces; species Protomyces inundatus. The sequence goes on along the minus strand of QXDR01000354.1, from coordinate 6,364 downwards.
CAAAGTCCTGTGTGGGTCCACCAGGGTTGTGCGAGGCAGTCAGCAGGATACCACCTGTGGCCTGACGCTTGCGGATGATGTGTGAGGTGGCGGGCGTACTGAGGATACCGTGCTGGCCAATGATGAGCTTCTTGACCTCATTGCCGGCAGCGATTTTGGCAATGTACTGGCAAGCCGTCTTGTTGTAGTAACGCCCATCACCACCCACAACAAGGGTCGCTCCTTTGGCTGCCGGCTCGACTGCCGAGAGGATTGCCTGGACAAAGTTCTCGGTATAGCCAGGCTGTTCGAATACCTATTGTCAGTGTTTCTGCATTTGAAAGCGGGCCCATAACGCACTTTGACCTTCTTACGAAGGCCCGAGGTACCGGGCTTCTGGCCCTCGAAGGGCTTGGTGGATTTGGTCTCAATGCTCATGGTTGTAGCTTGATGAGCAGATGCGTGGGAGGATGAAGCGATCCCTAGGGAGTTGAGGTTCGTGGAGGTTTTAGCCGCCCCCGACGTCACCCAGCCATCAATCAAGCCCAGCACGGCAAGATGCACGTGCACAGTCATAATCACCTGGGCACATACAAGTATCCCTGACATCAGGTCTCGGGCGACATCGCTACCCCTGAATCATCCATATGCACTGAGCTATCTATAGATCAGAACGACTCGCCCATAGAGCATGCTGCTATGAATAGGCAATGCTCGCGCTCAAGATGCTTTGCAAAGCTCACTGAGTTTCCTTTGCGCATGCTGCAATCTCGTATCACGCTTGTGTGATCGACCCTGCTTGGCCTGGTGGCATAGGTGCGCAATCGGCTACATCGCAGACCCCTGAAAATCCAGCACCGCCACTTGTCCTCTCCGCGAGCTGCCATCCGTGGCAAGAATCTCAAGCGCGTTTCCAACTTGCTCAAGGCAATGCGCTCGGACAAGGCTGTTTCGTATGGATAATGTGCCGTCTCGCCTGGACAAGGTGGTCACCTTGACTCTGTCCCTGATTGGCACTGTGGCTGTTGTTCTTTGCGGTGTCTTGCGGACGAGTCTTCATCAACGGCGCATCAAGTGGCAACTGGATGTTGAAGCCGTCTTGCTTGGGCTCTGCTTGGTAAGTCTTTCCCGTGCTCACGACAAGGAGACTCATGCCAGGTGACATTCACAGTCTATGCGCTTCTCAATGCGACTGATGTTGCGCTTCACTGGCAGCATGGCGATACGGGCTTGAACGGCCGTTCAGACACACGCGTCCGACTGGGCAGCCAAATCGTCTCGGTGCTCTGCCTGACATCTGCACAGCTGTCCCTGCTCGACTACGCTCGCATACATGGCAAACACAGCGACAAGCATGCAAAAGTGGACGTGTTGATTAGTAGAGGAACTGCTGCGCTCGTCATTGCGCTATCCGCATTATCGATGATGAGCTACGGCTCTAGCCACGACTACAGCGCCATCTCATCCATCGCCAGCATCTCTGGCTCTCAGACTGCACGACATTTACGGCTTTGCAGCGCCGGACTCTGCGCACTGCTGACCTGTTCCTTTTACCTCATCCTGATTGTCATTCGACCCTTGCGAGAGCTGGAACCCCGTGGGCTGTTCGATCGCCTCATGCTCGCCACCTTTTTGTTTCTCGCCTACCTGAGCGGCATTATGAGCAATACGCTCTCCAGACACGGTACCCAAGATGCTTTTGCCATCCTACAGGTTCACTTGACCTTGATCGCAGCACTACTCGCGCCGTTGACGCTTCAGTCATCGACCACAGACGGCGTGCGCACATCGGCGGAAAGTCCGCTGTCTTGGCAGGCAGAGCGATCGAGTGCTTGTGATCCACCCCAACAAGCAGTCAACTATCGCGGTGTCTTGATCGGACGACCGCAGCCAATCGTTGCGCTCGATGCGACCACTGCACAGACTTTTCGGCTTCATGACTTGCCCGTCCTGCCACGCAATAGTGAAACGGCCGCTAGACTCGACAGTCTCGCAAGGACCATTCACACGCGTGAACGCGAGCACGACACGATTCGCAATTTAAGTCAGTTGCATCAAGCTGGTCGACGCGGCTCGATGGGTGCAGCACGCGTCCGATCGACCGAGTCGCTGCCGCTTGCGTCGCCCAAGACGCCGACCTTGCGCGTCACCGCACCGACTCCATCGACAATGCATAGCGTCTCCCTTGAGGAAGCACAGAAGCGGCCGAGGACGATGGCCATGGCGCGCACGCAGGCGTCTAGACCTGATCAACGCAGGCGACATACCGTTCACTACCTCGATCATCGCGCACGACCGGCAGCAGATCTGTACGCCTGGCGTCGTCTCTCCTACCAAACTCCGCCCTCCCTGCCACCCTTTCAATTTCAAGCTGGATCGGGATCTGGTTCTGGGACGAGTAGTCATGCCAGTTCAGCGAGGCCGTTGACGAGTACGCAGACACCTGATTCGGATTTATCGCTCGAGACGTTGATTCGACAGAATTTCAAGTTGGCGTCGTTGCATCACAAGGGGAAACGGGCGACCTCTTTGCAAGTGGAGCGCGAACGGGTGGCGGCAGCAGCGGCAGCGACGACGACTACAGATTCGGAGACAGCAGCTGACATGACAGACATGCCCAACAAAGACACCGTTACTGCGCCCGTGACGCGTGACAATGCCGGGTTCAACACGACAAGGGTGCCTGTACAAGCACTGGATACAACACACACCGAGGGCAAGATGATGCATGGTTCGTCTGGAAAGGACTTGGCAACAGCAGCCGAAACGCTGGCTGAGCAGCCATGGAGACCTTTGCAGCCTCATGCGCATGAAACTGGACAGGCCGTTCAGGGCGACGCATTGAAGGTCGAGACATTGGCGGCGGTACGGATGAGCTGGGCATCAGAGGCGAGTGAAGCTTTGGCGGTGACGAGTCGGTGATGGAGATACGATAGGATAGCTAGCAATCGATCTAGGATGAAGAGGGTGGAGAGCGCGTGAGAGCGTCATAATCAGGGGAGCGACAAGAGCTCAGGGCTCGTTCGTCGTGGACTCGTGGTAGATCGTCACTGTCACGGTCTGCGTAGGTGATGATGAGTGTTGGCTTTGTCTCTCTGATTGGCCCGGCAGCCAACTCTTTCTCCCCAGACAAATCGGCGGCGGCGGTGTCAACTTCCACTCTAGATCATCGCCTACCCCCGAGTTCCCTTTCCAAGCTTTGCTCTTGAGACCAAGGCCATCACAAGTCGCCAGTTCTTGACAGAGCCATTTACAAGAACACGCGTTTCTCAATTGATCTCTTCGTCTACAAACGACGCAGCTCATCCATAAAAGCTTCTACATAAATCAAAACAGAGAACATGACCTCATTGAAGAAAGGCGACAAGGCGCACGCCAACTGGGGCGGCGGCCAGGTCGGCGGCACCGTCGTTGAAGTCAAGACGGATGGTCCGCTTGAGATTGAATCAAAGGGCAAGACTGTCTCGAAGAATGGCGAGAAGGACAATGCTGCCGTGCATCTGGAGCGGTCGGGCAACGATGTCGTCAAGAAGGCTTCTGAATTGACAAAGGATGCTGATGGCGGTGGCGACAAGGAGGAGGAAACGAAGAAGGACGATGAGGATGAAAAGAAGGAAGAGGAGAAGAAGGATGAAAAGGACGACAAGGAGAAGAAGGAGGAAGAGGCCGAGACGGGTGACAAGCGCAAGCAAGAACCCGCCTCTCAAAAGAATGGCGCCAAAAAGTCCAAGACGGACGAGTCCAAGGCCAAGGCCAAGACGCCTGCCAAGAAGGAAGCCACAGAAGACAAGAAGAAGCAGGAAAAGGAGGCAGAGGAGAAGAAGAAGAAGGCTTCAGCCGGTGGGCGCAAGGCATCCACCGGGTCGCGTAACGCACCGCCGCCTACGACACGCACGACGCGTTCAGCCAGCTCGAGTAGCAAGAAGTGATTGCCTCTGCCGACTGGCTTTTGTCATGTACGCGCCAGGTGGATGTCCTTTTCCCGTGTAGTTCCTGTATAGTCATCTCGTTTCACGTCAACGACACGCTTCAATCATCATAGGCATCAAGTCTCGCAGATATCAGGCTTTGGAGTAAAAGCTTGCCTACATGGGCTAAGAAAGATACAGAGAAGAGGACGCTAGCCAAACGCAGAAAATCATCAAAGAAAAAGAAAGAAGGGCATGCCCTAAAGGGCATCGGCGAACGCATACTGCTCATAAGAAACACCGTCTTGTTGAACAAACGCCTGCTGCTGCAGCTGCTGTTCCTGCTGCATCATGAAAGCAGCATGTTGCTGCATGACCTCGTCATCAAACATATAGTACGCATCCGTCTCTTGTTCTTGCACAGGTGTCTGTCCAGCCGTAAACATTGCCGTTGCCGTCGCCGTCGCCGACGTCTGGCCAAGCGCCATGGCCGCCGCCGCAAGCGACGTCTGACGCATCTGTTCACCCGCCGCCGCTTGCATCACCGACTCTGAAGCCGATCGTTTCGTTGGCGTGACCGGCGCTGAGGCAGAACCAGCGATCGTTGTGGATGTAGTAAGCGGTTCCATCGCGGCAAGTTTTGCCTTGGCCGCCTTGTGCGCCGCCGCACGCTCTTTCGGCGAGGCACGACGGTCCTGTGAGACTTCATCCGACGAGGAGTTACTGCGTGAATGGGCTCGTGCCATTTCTGCAGCCGTGGGCAACTCACTCCCCGTGAAGGAAGCCGCACTCGCCTGTCGCTTCATCATCATCTTGGTATTCCTACCCATCTTGGCATGCGTCCGCTCATGCGCGCGCAAGTTGTCACTCCGGCTAAAGACATGACCACACCCTTCAATGGAGCACAAGAAGGGTTTCGCACCTGTATGTTGACGTTCGTGACGTTTGACGTGTTCGAGGCGAGCGAAACGCGCGTTGCAGTGGGCACAGACGTGTGGCTTGTCCTTGAGATCAGACACGACAAGCGGCACTTTCTTGGCGCGCTTGGCAGGTGTGCCCGAAACACGACCACCGTCTTGCTGGAGCATGGAAGCGTCCACGTCGTCCTCATCCGTCATCTGATCCGCTTCATAGGCAGCGGCAGCGGCAGCCGCGGCATTGAGCTGGGCAGGCGAAATCTCACAGAGCGGCGACGACATGGTGTGCTGCATGGGCGTGGCACGCAAAGGGGTTGTCAGGATGCCACTGTTGAGCCCTGTCTGGTGTGCCGGTGTACCCAGCATGCTCGCCATGGATCCCGTGCGACTATGCGTGCGTGCGCCATGGGCCGTTAAGGCGGCATAGGCTGCTTGCTGGGCCACAGCCTGTTGAAGCTGCAAAGGGTTGAAGCCAGAAGCAAAGGCGTTGCCGTCTGGTTTGCTCGTTTCATAGGCACTCGATGGCCAACCGGGCATGACAAACGTCTCAGGCGCCGGTTCACCCATATGTGTATGGCGCCGTTGCATCTTGGCAGCGCCGCCGTAAGACGACAAGTAAGGTGTCATCGTGAGATCAACACTGCCCTGCGTCGATGACCGCGGCCGTGTCGAACTCGCACTCGTCAAGGCGGTGAAACTGCCTGTGCTGTGACGAAAGAGTTGATCGGGGGAGACGAAATCGTTGGCGAGCGGCGTCATGGGGAAACTGTCCATGCTCGAGGCAAAGGACGACGTCGAGTCACGACGCGACATGGCGGCTGACCAGTCACCACTGCTGGCATTGCTGGCGTGATGGCCATGATAGCTGCTGACGCCAGCTGAGGGCAGGCCATAGGAAAACGCAGGTGAAGAAAGGGTCCGACCGAGCGGCGCGCGTTGGACGGCCGCTGAGCTCTGCTGTGTTCGGGTTGGTGTGGTGAGCGCTGTATCGATCTGCTTGACGGGCGTCGAGGAGACCGTCTGGGCCAAGGTCGTGTAAAAGTCCATCGCTGTCTGTTCAGTTTGCGTTGTGTCAATGGCAGGTAATCAAGGTCAAGGATGCACCGTTGCAAGCCGTTAACGTCTGGTCTGTGTAACGTTCGAGTCTGCCCTGGAGCAAGTGATTGAGTGAGTGTCGTTGGAATGGGAACGAGAGAATGAGAAGAAGCAAGGATGGGTAGAGGAGTCGAGGAGGTAGGGGGCAGCCTCTGCAGTATTTGAAGGGGGAGTTGGCCTGGCTTTTTCTGTGCAGGTGTCGATGCCGGGAGCACTGTAGGCTATCGCAGTAGCGTGATAGCCGGACGTGTCTCTTTGTCTGCCTGCCTGCCTGCCTCTCGCTGTAAGTCTGTAAGTCTGTAACCCGTGTGAGGTGACACCGTGCTGGTGGCCTCTTCCCTCAGTTCCCTGTACTGCACTCAGTCTGCAGCGCGCGAAATCCAGTCACGTCTCGCACGCGTCTCTTCTTGAAAATTTCGCGCCGCACCTTTGGGCCGCCCCCCCCCCCCCCCCCCCCCCCCCCCC
>QXDR01000343.1:0-95710 GCA_003717165.1 Protomyces inundatus | reverse complement strand
CCCCCCCCCCCCCCCCTTGCTCGCAGAACTCTCCGAGCCCCGTTCCCTTGCTTGGCCAAGTTGGCTTCTCCTGCAGGCTGCAGCTCGGGCAAAACCCCCATCTCCACATTCCTCACCTGCAGACTGCACTCAACGCCCGCCGCCGTTCACCGGCCCGGTCCGGCCGAGCCAACGGACAGCCGGTACCGAGTCCAAAGACCGGAGCGACTTCGAGCCAGGGCCGCATCTTGATCTTGGCGCAGTCACAGGCTTAGTATCTTCAATCGGGCATAGAGCTTATCAAGGCCAGTGACTGACAGTGACTGCTGCGTGAAGCCTGCACAGGCACAGAGCAATCTCCCAGTCTGTGATGAATCACTGATGATATTGAGCTCGCAAATCGATCGAGTCAGTCGGTGATTCGGTGATCGACGCAGACATGCACAACGGCCGCTCGGACTCACGATTCCACAGCGTCACATTCAGCTGCCCATTTCATGAAATCGCCTCACTAGCACGTGCATTCGCTCCTGCTTCTCTTGCTGCGATAGGCCCTATAGCTAGACCTCGTGAGCCGAGAGTCCTGATCAAGCTACAATTGCATTTCAGGCCCGATCATCGACATTGCCGATGTGCTTTGACTCAGTCTCCCAGCTGCACTACATGTAGCTCAACTTGCTGCTCAAGCTTGGTTAGATTACCTTGTTGGCTCCCCCTCCCGAGTCATCAGCTGAATTCCCCTTGTTGGTGCACCAAGGCGCGGGCGAGACAAAAAAAGAATGAGACGCTCAGACGCATGCTGCAGGACACTACGTCACTCGCTCCGATGGACTGCAGTCTGCAGTGACACACTGTCACACTGACAGTGCAGTCATGCAGAGTCGCAGACGCTAGCGCTGCACACGCCGAAATTAGCCGTGAAGTGGTCCGTGCCTGCTAGGCTGCTACTGCTAGAATTGCCGCGATGGCACCGTCTCTTTGTCAACCAGTACAATCTTCATATGCATCGCTCGTCAGCATGTGTTCAAAGTCACAGGACAAGAAGTGGCACAGGTTCGACATCTTTCAATGCACAGCCGATGGCGTGCTGCCTGCAGTCGCAATGCCCAGTTCTGTGTCGTGGATCCGGACTTGCAATGGTGGAAAGAGCTCGAGCTTGGCGACGAGCCGACCTGTACTGTACAAGGGGCCTAGGGCCGGCATCCCAGAGCTTGCGAATTGTCCGTCAAGGACACCGATAGGTGCCTCACATGTGCACAGGCCTAGCGTTTTCATTATAGCTATCTTCTTCCTAGGCCTTCATCGCAGATTGCAAGATCTAGAGAGGCTTGATGTCAACTAGATCGGCCAGATACCGATACAGGCGCATGTGACGGCTCTCATTGACTCCGGAAACCGGTGCCATTGTTTGGCTGCGGATTGAACGCGCGCGTCGCGTCTGTTTCGCGTTCTCGTTTCGTGCAGCGGGTTTGCGTCAGGGTGCAGAATCACCCGGCATCCTGCATACTGCAGAGGCACAAGTACAGCCTTCACTGGCCCTTCAGTAATTCATGATCAAGCTTCAGATATCGATAACAGTGGCACCATGGGCCATGGCCAGCCTAGGCCTATCGATACGAGCTGGAAGCAGAAGCTCTAGCTTTAAAGAAAGGCCACTCGACTCTGCATTCCCGCGGCCGGCTCTTGATCATTGGGTTTGACACGACGCGGTACCATCTCAGAGGCGTCTTGCGTATGCCCGAGCACTCCGGAGGAAACACGGTGACTTCGTGACTAGTACTTGTGACTCGTGAGTCGTGACTCGTGAGCACTGAGCGCGAGCTGTCACCTGCAAAGGACTCGAAAGGAGTATGCACAAGGTGCAGCTTGCATCGGAGATTGCCATGACCATGCACCATCGCACTTATCCACCCTTGCCAATACAAATGAACAGTGAATACCCAGTCACTCCGATGGCGGCGAGTCAGTGACACCACCGGGCCACCCGACGTGAACTCAGACGCGTGATTTCTTTGATCTTTGTGCACTCGCAAGGTTGCCATCGCGATCGATAGCGTAGCTTGAGGATCATGATCCCAAAATTCGCCTTTTGCCAGTCTGCCTTGCCAACTGATGACCTTGCAGAGGAGAGGCCGCCTGTACAGTCACTGGCCTCGGGCGGACGACGACAAGGTCCTTACAGAACAAGCATGTGCATCACTCTGTCAAACGCGCTCTATCGAAATCAAATTTATTACCAACTAGAGGAGGATACGCTCAAGCAACCACCTCGAGCTCATCCTCCAGCAAATGCCGCTTCCGCTCCGTCGTAGCCGGACTATCCGCCTCATGCCCCTTGTCATCTGAGAAATGCGCCTTGGCGTGCTTGGGTGAATCTGACGCCGGATGGGCCGCCGATGCATGCGTATCCGCCGTCAAGTCATTCTTCTCAAGCGACCTGACTTCGCCACCGGCTGCTTCCTCGAGCGACACGGTCGGCACCGCCAACGCACTTTCTTGGCCATCTTCCTGTGTAGCGGGCGCCGCGGCATTGGTGGCAGGTTGCAAGCTGACAGCTGGTGTTGTCGCGGTCTGGTCCTGCACTGGCTTCTTTTGTTTTGCATCCACGACGACATCCTCGCCATCCCGTCCAGCCGAGACCATGACAGTCAAATTCATAGTCGGTGAATCAATCGTAATGACACCCGTTTGAATACTCATGCTGCGCATCTCGACGCCAAAGCGCGATGTGAAAGTCTCGCCCGTTTCGCAGACTGGTGCCGGTGCCATCTCTTTCGTATTTATCGATGAGCTGGTCGTGGGCGCGGCAGCCGCAGCTGCAGGTGCACGTCGTCGCGTCGGTCGACCTTTACGGGCATCCGTCAAAGTCGCACCACTGTCTTGCGCACCAGCTGTTGGACTCGCCTCGTCGGCAGCAATAGCCGCACGCTCACCATGGTCGTCATGACTGGTTTGTTTCTTGAGACCGAGCGCCGATGGTGCACCAGCCTTGAGTTTGGCCTCAAGGGCACTTGCAAACGCAAACTTGCTTGTTCCGGCCAACTTGCCGGGGACCGGTCTGGCAGGAACCGCTGGCTTGGCGGGCGCGGCGGCAGGACCTGCATCACGAGAAAGCGAAGCTTCTTTCTGTGGTCGAGCCGGGATGCGGGGTGCCTCGGCAGACACGGTCTCCTGTGTTGCATTTTCCTGCTGCATCTTGTCAGCAGCGGCAGTCTCCGTGCTGGCCAGTGCGCTTTGCTTGACGGGTCGTGCAGGGATAGCAGGCGCAGAGCCAGTCTCGATGTTGCTCGCTTCCTTCTTGACCGGTCTCGCAGGCACCTTGGGCGCTGCTGCAGAGGCTCCCGTCGCCCCCGTCGCTGCCGGCGCCGTCGACAAACCACCCGTCTCCTCTCTCGCTTTCGCATCCCGTCCATCCGTCATCTGCGCCGCGAGGGGCACACGCGCACCCACCGCGGCATCACTACTCAATCCCAAAAACTTGCCTGCCGTAGCCGGTTGACGATCCAAAGGCGAGTCAGCCAACTCCTCGGCCGGCGTCCCCACACGCGACGCCGCTTCTGCTTCAGCAGCTGAAGGATACGAGGTGCCGCGTGCCAACTTGTCTGCACGGAGCAAAGCGGCGCGCGCCTTGTGCGGTGCTGAAGTCCCTTCGCGTGCAGCCTGTTCTTCCTCTTCCAGGGTCGATTTCTTGACGAGTTTCTCACGCTCGAGACGTTCCCAGTCATTATTGGCCATCAACTCGGCGGCACGTAACCAATCCGGTCGTTCATCCTTGACGGCTGATTGGACTTCCTGTTCAGAGGGCAGCTTGATGTCTGGCACGGGCGCAATCGGGTCGACACCCTTGGGTTCAGGCCTGCGTAGGGCACTAAAAATGGCCGACGGTCGACGCGCGCGGACTGTTTCAATTGAGTCACTCATACTCGGCGGTGCATCGCCCTCGTCTTGAACAGCAATCTCCCCTTCTTTCGCAGGCGCTTTGATGTTTTCATCAAACGGTAGACCAGCGGAACCTTCGCCGTCTTGCGTGTATGCGCCAGCGATACCTTTGCGCTCGTCATCACGCATGGGACGCGTTGGGCCGACAGATTCGCGATCACCGAGTGCTTGCCCCGTTGGCGCATGTGTCTCGCCTGTCGCCGGCACAGGTCGTTGCGCAGGGACCGCAGGCGCCCCTTTCGCCTCAGGCAACCTGAGATCACCATGCGATGCTTCCTCAATCAATCGCGAGGATTCACCTTCCATCCATTGCGGCACGGAATAATCGCGTGCTTTACTCTCATCAATGCCGTAAATCATGTCGGCGTGGGAGTGGAGTTCTTCAGGGTCGCGCAAGTCTTCGATGGATTTGGTGGGGAAGCCATCCATGTGTTTGTACGGCGAGTGATGCGGGCGGAGACTGGGTGAAGGCGTGATGATGACACGCCCGGCGCGTGGATCCAAGGGCACCGTCGCTTCCGGTAAAGCACGTAGAGCAGGTGAACTCAGGTCGCCATGATGATGCCGGTAGCCATCCGCATCGGCATCGGGTTCATGCTCAAACGTGAACGATTCCGGTCGCTCACTTGTGAAATCGTGTCGTTTGTTGGATTTCGAACGTGACCCGGCACGGAGACCATCGCTGCCGGCGTGTTTCGAGGTCGGTCGACCGGTGCGCAGGTCGGTGCGCGAAGAGGTATGGCTACTCGAGAGGAGACCAATATGCGAGTCTTCTGGGTTTAAATGGCCAAGGCGACGGTATCCATCTGCATCGACATCGGGCTCATACTCACTAGATGCATCGTTAGTACTGCTAAAAGACTCAAGACGGCCTGGACAAGCGATGACCAGGTGGTGGACCCTTACTGCGTGACGTCAGATAGGTCGACGGTAGATCGCGATAAGGGCGAGTTGGCATAGCTGGACATGAAGGAGGCTTGATGTTGGCGCTGGGGCCTGTGGGCCTGGGGTGAGATGGGCCAGCCAGACATGATTACGCTTGAGGTTGGCCTTGGCTGATGGAGTGGGTCATCCAAGGTCGGATAGTCGTTGCGGGACAGCTGGCAGGTGGATAGGGTTAGGGTACAAGTGTAGTATTCAGGAGGGGAGAGACTAGATAGATAGAGGGACGTAAGAGCTAGATAGATAAATAGATCATCATGAGAATGCAGAGAGTCATAAGATAGACAGCGAGAAGCCTAGTGACGGCGGTTATTTCCCTGGCCGCCAAGAATACTCACCAACCGCACAAAGATATTGATGCAGTCCAACTCGAGCGAGACACTCTCACGACAAGGGTCACGCTTCATGCGGCCAGCCTGTGCCATCCGTGCACGTGCCAAGATCTTTTGCGTGTCATAGAGGACAAACCCGGAAAAGACGGCCAGACCGCCATACAAGCTGACCGCCTCGAGCGGTGCGAGCGCACGCTGTGCGATCCGGGCTGGCAAGACCATCGGTGCAAGTCCAGCGAGGGCGACAACAACGACACCGGCGAGGAGGGGACCACCGAGGTAGAGGTATTGGTCTGACTTGGCTGTTGCACCGATGTAGCTGAGACTGCCGACGATACCGACCGTATAGAGTCCTGCACGGGCCAAGATGGCTGGGTTCATAAAGAAGAGAGGGGCAAGCGTCGCCGCCTGCATGCCTTGAAAGGCGACCCAGCAGGTATGTTTCAAAACTTTGCTGTGTTCAGGGTCTGTATTGAGGACTCCCATCATCGTAGCGATACTGCCGACGAGACCGACACCCATGACCATCCAAGGGTTCATCGTCATCAACCGTGCCGACCAGCCGGTATTATGCAGGCCTTTGGCAATAACAGCCGTCAAAGTGAGTCCAGCGCCTGTATACATGAAGGTTTCATTGAGATAGGCGCGCTCAAATGGGTGCAAGACATCTCTCGTTTCGCGATTCAAAAAGAGGTGTGTACCGAGAAGGGTGCCACCGACAGCCAAGGCAGAGAGACCGAGACGGCGATAGTCTGGTGGGGCGGCGCCTTGCACGAGTGGACGAGCGCTTGTTGCGCTGTTGTGGCTGCTGCTGCTGTTGAAGGCGCGACGGAGTGGCGATGACGACGTCGACTGAGAAAGCTTGGTTGAGCGGGTCAAGGCGCGTGTGAGGAGCATTGAAGGTGCGCTTGGATTGAGGGTACGTGCACAAAGGCGTGCAGGGGAGCCAAACATGTTTGCTGTTCTCTGCTGTGCTCTGCTGTATGAATGGAGAGAGTCAGGAAGGGTGCGTGGTCGAAGGTGTGTGTCGAGGATGACGCCGCTTTGAAATGTCGCTGCCACGAATGAATGAACGAACCTTCTCGAACTAGATACTTGGTCAGCCACGGACACTGCTTCGTGCGCTGTGACTGAAGGACGACCTGATTGGTTCTCTCTGCAAATTGACCTGACGCTCTAGCTCTCAAGAGCCTCTTCAATATTGAAATCGCTCAAGTAGTTCTATCGCTTCAATGACTGTCAATGTCACAGTCGAGTTCTCGTACGCTCTTCTTGCCTGCTGCCTGCTTGTATACTGATTATGCATAGAGGTGGTCTCGAGCTTCTCTTCAACAAGCGGCGGAAGATTGCCGTCACCTTGCCTGGTGTATCGGCAGACAGCCAAGACGCTGGCAAAGACGCCTCTCCGTCCAACTCTATAGGACCGACCATCGCAGAGCTCATCACGTTTCTTGCTACAAAGGAAATCACGCACCCAGATCGATCGCTTGATGTCTTTCTCTCGGCAGATGGCAGTGTCCGACCCGGTATCCTCGTCCTCATCAACGAAACAGACTGGGAGTTGGAGGGGGAAGCTGCCTATGTCCTTCAAGAGGGCGACGTGATTTTGTTTGTGTCGACCTTGCACGGTGGATGAGCGTCGGACCTTTGCGGGGACTTCAAGATGTATTGGGGCAGGGACAACGGTCCATCCACGCGAGGGGCACCTGCGTCGACGCAACACCCGTGCAGGATTGTCCCATATTCTAGAAGTCAGAGAGAGAAGCCCGGCGCGAGACAGGCGCGCAGTCACTGTACACCATCGACTGGGTTGACATAGCACTCGCATGGGAAGAGATAGAGGACACGATTGATGATACACAAAAAGATGAGAAGCATCCAGCGTTTCGATATCTTCCACTTTTTTCCTATACACAGAAAAGACTTTGACGATAAAAGAGATCAGAGAGAACTGGCGAGTCAAGCAGCTTTCGAAAAGAGCTTTGACAGACGTGTCTACTCCGACTCTTCCTTCTTGGAACGCGACTTCTTGGCAGGCACACCGTGCTCAGCCTCATAGGCAGCCTTGGCTTGCTCGTATCTGCCCTTGTCAGCCTGAGCCTTGTCCTCATACGGCTTCTTGTCGGCATCCGAAAGTGCCTTCCATCGAGCACCGAGTTCCTTGCCGACTTGGCCTGAGTCTTGTTAGCATTCGTTTGTGACAGCACCCCTCATGCAGAGATCATGCAGAGAGGGATAGGCGTAGACGCACCGAAGGCAATGCCAGGGTTCTCGTTGAGAACAATCTGACGGTGGTCCTGGGCAAAGAGCATGTAGGACGAAAGTGCCCTCTTCGGTGCATTGGGGTCCTTCTTGGCTTTGGTGCCACGAGCGGCGGCAGCACGAGGTTCAGAAGCTTTCGCTAGAGAGGGGTTAGCCATACGCTTGTCATGAGAGGACGCGACTGGTGTGTTGTGTTTGTTGTTGTTTTGATTCCGCGTGAATGGGTCGGTCAAGCCAAGCCATTGAGCAAAGGACATGTCCAAGCAAGGCAGCAAGGCATTGCCTCGCGTCCGACGAGGCATCGACATCAAGAACAACAACAAAGACGCGTCCTGGAGACTGGGAGCCATGATATGAAGTAGTAAGCCCCTGAGAGGCGTCACAACAACAATAGCAATGTTCTCCAGGGAAGCGGGCAGACAGCACCAGTGATGGTTTGAGAGGGATAGACTTACGCATGATTAAAGTGTGTGTGTAGGTGTGGGTGATTGTTGATGTTTTTGTTTTGTGGTAGGGCGCGCTTTGGAATAGGCGGGCGTCTACTAAGGGGGTACTGTGGGTGCTGTGTGAGTGCACTGTAGGTACGGGTGTGTGTGTAGGTAGGTAGAGAGAGGAAGTAGGAGGGCGAAAGTGGGCGAGTGCGTTTATAGTGGTGATTCTGGTGAAGAGGGCAGAGCAAAGGGGGGAAGGGAAGAATAGCGAGAGCGAGAGAGAGAGCCAGGGCAACAACTGCCAACAAGGCGCTGCCGCTTCCAAATCACGCGGGAAAAAGGTCTGGCCACCAAAACATAAAGGACTATACCTGATAGACTCGAAATATTGTAGATGTGAGCCGCTCAAGCCTCTATGATACGCTTATATGATATCTGGCGACTTATTGTAGCAACTTTGATACATAGACCAAAGAGAGAGTGATCCCGTGCCAGCATTCCCCACTGGAAATCAAACAATACACGTGACTTGCGATTGCGAGTTGATACGAAAACGCGCTCAGGGGCAAACAACGCCGCCGACCTCTCGAGAGAACAGAGCGGAAACAAGGTCGCCAAAGATAGCGACAGACGCCAAGATCTGCTACCTAGGTAGTAGGTAGTATGCTCTCTTGACTTGGCAGCTGATGAAGCCTTTTTGGCAAGACCAATTCTGACGCGCGGGAGATGACGTGCTTGCTCAGATTCTTACCTTCTGGTCTTGCTTGGTGTCAAGCTTGCAGCTGGACTCTGACGATATAGCTGCTGAGTCGCTCGACTATCTGAAGAAACTGGCATGCACAGAGCCTCGCGCTTGGACTTGCCAGCTGATATGCATCTCAATCGCCCCAATTGAGCAAGCTCACGGACCATTCTGCCATGGAAAGCAGCCCCAGTCTTGGACGAAGATGTGAAGCAGCGCCTGAACTTGTTGGCATGAATCAGGTATCAACACCTGCAAGTCTCAGCACGCTCGAAAGTATCGCTGAGGCTACCTATAGAGTACCTTGATACCTCGATACTGATGCTGGTCCCGGCGATTGCAACCGATCTGAATCTTTGCCTGGCATCGCGAGACGACGTCACGATCGCGGCGGTTTTATACGCGCGGGATGTGGATTGCTCAGTGATGCATTAGAGCACTTACTACCTGCCGAGCAAGCTACCGACCTTCAACAGCATCTGTTCAGCGACCACCACCCAACATAACCCTCATGTCTCTCTCACTCAGTCCCCGGACGGCCACGATGGTCGCCTCTGCCTCCTGGCTCTTCAACTTTGGCGCCCAAATGGTCGGCATCCTCTCGACGCCAAGCATGAAGGACGTTGCTGATGCGCATCACGCCTTTTTCGCACCGCAACCGTTTGCCATTGCCCTCTTCTTCTTTCCACAGACATGTATCCAAGTCTATTGGATCTACAAGCTTGCCAAGGCACAACCTGGCTATGGCCTCATGCGTGATGGACTTTTGCATGAAGGGGAACAGCCCATCGAACACACTGAAGCTGTTGAGGAAAGTATACGTTACGTGCCTGTGTTTGCCCTTGGCAATCTCTGCATTGGTCTCTGGATGCTCTTTTGGACCAACAACCATCTCGGTCTCAGCGACGTCCTCGTCAACATCAACAGCTTTGCGCAACTCTACTATGTCTTTACTCAACTCGGTCCCTTGTCGAGAGAGACACTCTTGACACACATCGTCTGCAAGATGTTTGCCGGTATTGGTATCCTTGACGTCGTGGACAATGCCTCTTCCGCCTTCTTGAATTACCGCGACTCAAATTTCCATGCAGGCATCGTTACGTATATCCTGACTGTCATCGTGTCGGCTGGTCTCGCCGTCGTCAGCGATTTGCTGCTTGGTGCCTGTGTCGTCTATGACTTGTTGGCACTTGCGGCAGGTCAAGTCGCTTACGATGGCCTCTGGTCGGTCGTCCTATTGGCAACGGCAGCCCTGGCTGCTGCAATTGTGGGTTTGAAGGCTGCACGAGAAAAGGATATGTACCGAGCGGTATTTCTTGGCGGAAACACTATTTGATACCATCTTGTACGGAATAGGTAGTTGAATATCATGGTGACTGTTGTGACTGTTCTCTTTCATCCATCTCGTCGCGCCTACGTCAATCGCGTCTTGACGACCTGATCGCAACCAGTCAACCTGCGCAACGCTCATGCCATGTACCTGGACAGCCTCCGGTAGACCCAATTCAGGGCCCCAGTCCTTCGCTAGCGCGGTGCGTCATGGTGTCCTCTACATCGTCTGTTCCTCTCATGCGCACACGCAACCACTAATGACCTAGGCACTTGCATGCGGCAGCACGGTCATTCTCTACAAGGACACGACCCTCTTCATCCAACTCCTCGACCTCGACAGTACGATAGAATGTGTCGCCTTTGACAGACGTACAGGCTGTATTGCCGTCTCTTGCAACAAGACCCTGACGCTCTTTCACGAACGCTACAGTCCCTATGAAGAGACGATCTGCTGGACCCAAGGCCATCGTAGTACCCTCGACGGCGGCCGTCTCAGTGCCCTCTCCTGGGGTATCGGCCAGGAACTTTTAGCAGCCAATGCGTTTCTGACATTGCACGCGCCAGCACAGCACACCACAGCGCTCGATCAAGTTTGGCAATTCCCACTGGCCGACCGGGCCTGCGACGCACGATTCAGTCCCGACGGCAGTCTCGTTGCCTCTTTTCAACACGCCGATCGACTCGTCAAGGTCTGGCGTCGCTTGCCCGATCGAACGACCGCCGGTGGCGCGCGTCAAGCCGATTTTGATTTCCTCTATCTCGTGCATCCGCAGCCCGTCACAGCCATGAAATGGCGCCAGCCGTTTCAAGAAGACCTCAGGGTCGATAATATTCTCTATACGTGCTGTGCGGATGGGTTTCTCAGGATCTGGGCGAGTGATGTGCCGCATGATTCGCATCTCTTGACCTTGCACGAAACGATCGACTTGCGTGCCGAGGCAAGATCCTGGCAGACGCCGGCCGTCTTGGACGATGATGTGTTTTCTTGGGCTGCAGCGAAGGCTGTGGCACGCGGCGGCAAACAGGCACAGGCGACACTGGCAGACATGCGCAAAGGGACACCTGAATTCGTCATGCTGCTTTCTGCAAGAGGTTTTTTCGAACTTCATGGCTGCTATCATCTTGGCTCACGGACGCACAAAGCTTCCTCACAGCGTCTCGTCTATGCTTCGAAAGGATCCGTATTAGAGACGCAAGCGTTGGACTGGATGGCGGCGGATATCTCTCGCGCGGGTGACGAAGACTTGCTCTTCTTTTGCGCCACGCGTACGCACATTGGCATCTATGGCGTACAGCTTGATGCACTTCTTGCAGGCGAGTCGTTCAAGCAGCTTGGCATGTTGGGTGGGCATGCAAAGTCCATCACTCGGCTACAACGCACCTCTGCGGGATTCTGTTCAGCCGACGAGGACGAGACGCTATATTGGACGGCAGGGCGATCTCTCAGCTTGTCTGAATCAACAGACGTCTACGCTACAAAGGCATTACCCCATCATCTCGGCGTACATGCCATCTATGCGCATACAGAAAACTATACAGCACTCGCCACGGAAAGTGATCCCGAGACTCTCTGTCTCTATCATGGAGATGCTGCAGCACATGAGATCTCGCAACTGCCAGAATTTACAGTCAAGCTGCAAGGCGCCGTGCAACAGCTTTGCTGGACAAGGCTCGACAGCGACAATTTTCTTGCCCTTGCCGTTCACGTCAAGACACGGCAAGGCGATCACATCTTCATCTACAGGCCAGATCACGCCAGGCTTTGGCAATGCTACTGGCAGACGCAGATGGACACGCTGACGAACATAGCCGTGTCGGCCATCTCGTGGACAAGCACAAGCGATGCAGTGGCGCTGGTTGTTGCCGCTGGCATTCAGCTGTTCTTGTTTGAACAGGCGCAATTAGAGCAAGCATCGACTGTAATCGCATGCGAGAACTTGCCAATCTACCATCCGCTCGTGATGGAGAGCCTGCTCTTGCTGTCTGTTGACTTGTTGCGTGTGGGTCGCATCCTATCACTGCTGTATGAGCAGATTGTCGCGTCTCGCACAATTGAGCCGATGCTTGGGTTTTCAGAGGCCGACTGGCAATCTCAAGACAATGTCACGACGACTGCCGCAGATACAGAAGTACGCGAATCATTTGACGTGGCCAAGGCAGACTCGCTGTGTGCGCTGCTCGCAGAGTCGAACCTTGTCTTGCCGGGTCTCAGCACGGCTGAACAACTTGAGGTGGGCGTTTGGGCACAGGTCCTTGTCAAGATTCAAGCACCTGCGTCGGTGCTGGATGCTATGGCTCAACGCTTCCTGATCATGTCAATACATCGATCGCTCCGAAACACCTCTGCACGTCTCTCAAGTACGCATTTGCTCTGGGCTTACCTTTCCGAAACGCAATCTGCGCTTGTGGATCTCATCGTTGGCGAAGCTGGCGGTCTGACCTGGCATCAAGCAGCCTCTACGGGTCTGCTTTTCTGGATACGAGACGAAGCGCTGCTCATCCGCGTCGGCGATATGATTGCTCGAAACGAGTATCTGACGGGTGGCTCGTTCCAAGACGGCAAAGCGACAGAGCGCAATCCTGTGACTGCTAGTCTCTGGATGCTCGCTTTACGTCAACGATCGCAACTCGTCTCGCTCTGGCGCATTTCGCAACATCTCAAAGAAGCAGGACCCACGCTGCGCGTCTTGCAAAATGATTTCACAGATGCACGCTGGCGAACGACGGCAAATAAGAATGCGTTTGCCTTGTTGGGAAAACAACGCGATGTGTATGCAGCCGCTTGGTTCCTGCTCGCCGGCCGAGCGGAAGATGCACGGCGCGTGTTGGTCAAGTTTGGCAAAGCGAAAGACGAGGAAATGCCCTGGCACTTGGCGAATTCAGTGTTGCGGTTGTATGACGCAGCGGGAAACGACGAAGCTGCACGCGATGCGTTGCGGCGATGCTTGCAAGAAGACGTGCAGCGGGATGCAGAGGTCCAGGGGGATTTGTTCTTGCTTGTGCAGGTGCAATTGATGCTTGGCGATACAGAGGAGGCGCTGGCGCTGCTTTTGGGAAAGCGAGACATGCGTCGATCAGCACAGGCCCAGGCGATGGAATGCGATCCTGTGGCACGATGGACCGTGTACTTGCAATTGCGTGCTAGGACTACTGAGCCGGTAGATGAGGCGCTCGAGGCGCAACTACAGGCAAATGCATGTCGACGACTCAGACGACGGGGTGTTGGCTTCTTGGCGGATGAATTAAAGAAGATGACATTGCCGGCGCTTTCGATGCCAGAAGCCAAGAGTGCAGCAGAGACAACCGCTGTCACAAGCCAAGAAGACCGCACCCTCGAGTCATACTTGGAAGCGCAAAAAGGGAAACTGTCTGAAGCGCCAAAAGCAGTCTTTCAGGAACCCACGATGGATTCGTTTGCAGCGTTTGATTTCTAAATCTAGCAGTCGCTCTATACAAAGACACGCTTTGTCAGGCACAGTGCGTTATTGAACGCTACCGGAACGCCTGCTCAGCCGAAACTTGTCGCCCAGCTGCCGCCTGTCGACCACGACTCGCTCGCGTACCCCTGACTACTGGCGCACCGCGCCCTCGTGTCCCTGAACCAGTCACGACTCTTGCCTGTTGTTGATATTGCAGATCCGCCGCACCGGCACCCGCAGCTGCTCTGGCCGCCGCCGCAGCTGTTGTACCAATAGCACCCGTACCGCTTGAGACTTGCCTTCTCTGTTGCGCATAGGCAGAGGGTGCCGGTACAGGCGCTTCGCGACGCGTCGTACTGCCACCTTGTGTACTAGCACGCGCGCCTGCTGTGCTCCCCCCGCGACCGCGTGCTATGCTTCCGCCGCGTCCTGAACTGGCTCGCATGCCACCGCGTCCTGAACTGGCGCCATCACTACTGAATTGCAGCGCCGCTTGTTCTGCAGCGGCGGCTTGTGCAGCTGCTGCCGCGCGCCGTCTCTGTTCGAGCGCTTCCTGCTCTTGCTGTTCTAAAGCCGCTTGACGTTGTTGCTCTTGAAGGGATTGATTTTCGCGTTCTTCCTCGGCTTGCAAGTCTGCTGACGCGCCTTGCCATTGCTCATCGAGAATCAATTCTTGGGCCTTTTCGGCCTTGGCGAGGACACGCGTCCAAATGCTCAGAAGGCGATCGGCCGACTCGACAGATTTGTTGACGTGGACCATGTTGAGGTGTGAAGCATCGAGGGCGGCGATGACCTGCTCGAGCGCGCGATTGATGTTTTGAACGGAGGCGAGCTCCACATCGAGGGCTGTCTGTTCTTCCTCCATCTTCAATCGGTCTTATTAGCGATGCGTGCTTGTTGTTTCTTCCAGGTCATCCGTTGTCTTTGTATTTCGCGTTTCAAAGTCGCGTCTGAAGTCCAGGGTTAGGGTCAGCCATCGCGCGGGCAACGAACGAGGCAAGAGATCAAGGAGACCATCCATCAAGACCTTCTCCCTATATCACTCTCCTACTCCTGTGTGCTGGTCATAAGGAGACGCAAAACCGTCAGACAAGCAGACGCCTGCGACTTGCTCTTGACCAGCTACCAAATCATTTGTACAAGACACCAGCTCCAAGAAGGCCGACAGCAATCACCAGTAGCAGCAGATGCACACCCCGCCGCCAACCCCAGGCCGTCTCCTCTACAGAGCGCAACCAGGCGCTGACCATGTTTCAACGGGTTCGCAGGTCCATACAGCGCAAGAAGCCGCCGCCATCGCTCTGGCCAACGGCGCAGCGCATGCCCGTAAACGCTCAACCGAACGCGCAGGCCTCATGACACCGCGTGAGACACCTGGCAAGCGTGCGCCGCGTCTGTTTGCATCGCAAGATGCCAATACGGCTAAAATCTTGTTTAGCAGTACCGCTGGGTGTGAAGCGCAGGAGGCGTTCAAGGTGTATGAGGATGTACGGACCCCGGAAGCGTTGACGGAGACGGAAGATGAGAATCCATTTGCCATGCCGGGTCGTCCCAAAGGTTTGTCGCATGCGACAAAATCGTCGCGGCGCATTTCAACGTCGTCTGACGAAGATTGTCGGATGGATTCCTCAGAGGGACCTTATACAACGCCGCAAGGGACACGGCCGCCGGTCGATCCACTCCAATTTGCAACGCCGCGAGACTTTGAAGCGGTAGGCGACGGGCGCGCCGACCGAACAGATGGGCTCTACTATGTCGTCCGCGGCAAGCGTGTCTTCAAACCGTTTGCAAGCGATGCAGATCGGCATGAGCATTATGAAGCCGATGCACCGCCCAAGTTGCTCTTTCAAGCCGAGATACGGCAACAGCAGGAAAGTCGGGCCAGACAGGCGAATCTGTTCGCAGGCTCCGTGGACGGCCAGGGGATGCACTGACAGGCGATAGTGAAAACATGAAAGTCCTAGAGCGCTTCTCTTTTTTGTAGCCCTATGTAGCACCCCGTTATAGCATTGATGATGATTATACAATGTATGAGGTCCGGGCAACATCGTTAGTAGCCAGCATTCGCAAACCCTCGCGACCCCGAGCTATATATCTATGCGAGATCTCAACTGCAGCGAAGCCCACCTAACATACTAGAAGAATGAGGGAAATATCGATCCAAGGCCGCCATCGTCGGGTGAGTCTCGATTGGGCGGCCACGGAAGTGGTAGCGGCAGCATCTCGGGCCCGATGGATGTTTCCTGAGTACCCGTAGTCCCCGGCTGCGATCCCGCCACCTCTGTTTGTCCAGGTATCGGATTTGGTATGTGCGTACCTGACTGCCCTGACCGTTGCGAACCGCCTCCATGTGAAGAACGCGAGGTTTGAGATCCTTGCCCAGTTCTCTGTGCCGATCGCGCTTCTGATGCGTGGAAGCCTCCAACATCCTGGTCAGTGGCAGGAATCGGCTTCATACGTTGCAATCGGTTCCTGAGACTAGCTGACTGATCGAAAAATTGCCATTCGTTGGGTTCAATCGACTGCGGCTGTGATTGCGCATGTGCTTGCCATTGCGGCTGCGGCTGGCTGGTAACAGTTTGAGCGTCATGCCAAGAAGCAAATTGATAGCTTTGTCCGGTGTCGCGCACCTGTTGCACATCAATGGGTCTGTATATCAACAATGAGGTCCTTACTGGAGGCTGCTGACCTTCATCTTCCGAATCAGACCGAGTTAAGTCTACCAACGGCGTCTGGGTCAAGTCCACAAGCGGAACCTGGGTCAAGTCCACGGGCGGCATCGATGTCTGTTGTATCGGCCTAAGTGACTGCCATAGCGTCGACATGCCTGTTGAAGTCAAATCCAAGGGGTGATGAATCGTGTCTGGAGCTGCTTGTGACCAGCTTACGGGTAATTGAAAAGGCTCGCGTGGCACCGATGACGGTTCACCTGTGTCCAGCATAGGTCGCTTACCGCGTGCGCGTTCAACAAGGGGGTCAAGCTGCGGGACTGGCGTCGATTCCTGAACTGGTCGAACGAGCTCTGCACGAATGGGACACTCCTGACGCTGACTGCCCCGATTGCAAGGGCAGGCGTCTGCATTGCGGCTGGATTCTTGGCTTGAGGACGCCTCTGCCCAAGGGAAAAAAGGAGGGCATGTTTGACTACTTGCAGTGACTTCAGATCTGTCCATTGAACAAAGCCACTCTGGGTATCGCCTTTCGAGTCTTTTGCAGATTTCCACCATACTGCAATCGTGTGTTCTATCCTGACCAGCTGCACGTATGGGATCGCCAGGGATAATGACTGCTTCGCCTTCAAACACGTCCCAGAGTTGTAATTTGACCTCGCATGCGCATCCTACCGCATGGACGGTAAAGACGGGCGGGGCGCAGGTATAGTCGGTTGTCCGCGGCATAAGGTATGAAGACAGGCGTTTCGCAGGTCTGCCATCGAGCTCATATGGATAGGCTGTCTGCCAAGCATAACAAATTCGACCACTCGCCTGACACACGTCCGACCAGCCAAATTCGTTTGCGAGATTCAACTCCCCCGTTATTGAAAACTTACTTGCATGTTGATTGATGGCATAACCACTGAATCCCCGGCCTGCCAAGCCTGTGAATTGCCTGAAAGATTCTTGGCATCTAGCATGACAGGTAAAGTGTGCGCGAAATGGATGTTCGCGTGCTATTATGCTGTCCGAAACCAAATGCCATCGCAACATACTGAACACCAAGTGGGCGCATTTCTGCTCCTCAGCTTCAGGGTTCCAAAGCGGAACAGGACTTGGTTGGTCTTGCTTGGTATGAGGCTTTCCATACACGATCGGACGGCCACGAGGTTTCTTGGCATCGCCTGTTGGTGTCTTGGGCGCACCGATTGATAGCAGAAAGCTCGCAACAAGCATGATGCGAATCAATGAGCAAGTACTCATGTGGAACGAAAATAGTGGAGCGGCTAAAGTGCTGATGATGAGGGCTTTTGAATAGAGCTTGCAAAAGGTAAACAAACCCAATCTCATTTCTGCTGTCCTTGAGTTGAAGATGTGAAATCTCAAGGCGGGGCCATGAACCTGATATCCAGACACTTGAGTCTTATGGTAAAGGTTGTATTTGCTGCTGAGAAGATCGGCAGAGTGTCACACCAAGTGGCGTCAGTGCGTAGCCTCGTTGCAGTTGGAAATTCGCCATTTGAATTCAAGCTGCGTCAAGTTGTAATGATCCAGCAATTAGAGGAGCCAATGTTCATTGATTTACATGAGATCATCGACAGCGTAGGGAGCATAGCGTGTGTACAGATCATTTTTCCGAGATCTGCCCAGCTGTTAAAGAACACAGCAGAGAAGCTGCAGAAGCGCCTGTGTCGGAAGCCATGTTGCGGAGATGGATCCGGGGCTACGGGTGTTACCCCGACCTTGCAATTGTCGTCCACGGGTAGCAGTTGCATTTCGTCGATGCTGCCGCAGGTTGCACTGCGGCAAAGCCGAGCTTTCACACGCACAGTTCGCACAGCTATCAAGCTCGATATCCCTCGGGGTCATAGATATCGACGCGCGAACAAGCACTAGTCAACCAGCCAGATCAAGGTGCCCCTAGGCCGCTCCTCGCCCAAGTCGCCCTCCCAAGTGGAGGTACGGCAGTTCCAACAGCAAAGACGGGTCCGAGTGGCAAAGCCGTCGCTTTGTGAAGACATAGGCAGCGCAGAAGCTGCACAGACGGCGATAGCAACAACATGAATAGATCGAAAGTGCTTCTTCTTATGTAGCGCTATGGAGCGCCCCTTTATATGGTTATCGATCATGGTTGTAAACTGTACGGTGCGTTAATCAGAACTCCAACAGTAGGCAAAATTCAAGAGGTCTCGCGACGACTAGTCTATACGGTGCAACAGATCCTGCGCAATGGTCAGTAGAACGGCAAGATTGACGCAAGGTCGCCGTATTCAGGTGGGTACTGGCTTGATGGCAACCAGGATCCTGGCGGTAATTCGGATGTGATCGATGCGTCTTGCGTCCCTGTGGTCCCCGGCCGCGATCCTGCCCCCTCTGTTTGTCCAGGTCGCGAAATCGGCAGGTGCACGCCTGACTGCCGTGGTCCTTGCGAAATCCCTCCACGTGAAGAGCGCGCGGCCCGAGAACCTGGCCCAATTCTGCGTGCCGGTCGTGCTCCCGATGCGTAGTAGCCCTCAGGATCCTGGTCAATGGCAAGACCCGGATTCATACGCTGCGATCGGTCCTGGAAACCAGCTGACTGATCAAAAAATTGCCACTCATTTGGTCCAGGCGTCTGCGAAAGCGATTGCGATTGCGATTGCGATTGCGATTGCGATTGCGATTGCGATTGCGATTGCAACGAAGACTGACCGGCAACAGCTTGCGCTTCCTGCAGAGGAGCAAATTGAAAGTTTTGCTCACTGCTGTGCACTGGCTGTACGTCAATGCGTCCGTATATCGGCGTCGGGGAGGTCCCTACCGGGGAGAATTGGTCTTCGCCTTGCGACACAGGCCCGGTCAAGTCAATCAATGGCGCCTGCGTCAAATCCACTGGCGGCATTGATGTCTGCTGCACAAGCGGACGCTGCGGCCCTCGTGGGATCCAGTCACCTACCGGTGCCAGAAGTAGCGGCCGCTTGTTCGTTTCTGTTGAGGCCATTTGGGACCATGTCGTCGGAAGTTGAGGATCGCTGCGCGGTACTGACGAGGGTCCGCCACTGTCCAACACGGGTCGCTTGCTGCGTGCTCGTTCGACAAGGGGGTCGAGCTGTGGCACCGGCGTCGATTCCTGGACGTCCTGGGCATAATCCGCAAGAGTCTGACACTCCTTCAGCCTACCGCCCATATTGCAGCGACAAAGGTCTGCATTGCTGCCGTCGGAGGATATTTGTCCCAAGGGCAAGATTGGGGGACATATTGAGCCGCTTGAAATGCTCTCTGACCGGTCCAGAAAACAAGACCATTTCGGATAGCGCCTCTCTAGTCTTTTGCATATTGCCGCCATACTGCAAGCATGCGTTCTGCCAACGACACGTAGTGGATCGCCAGGAATCTCGACTGCTTCGCCCTCAAGCACATCCAATAGCTGTAATTTGACTTCGCACGCGCATCCAACCCCGTATCCCGCGAATACAGGACACTGGGAAGCATAGTCTGCTGTGCGTGGCATACATTTTGCAGGGTAGCGTTCGGCAGGTCTACCATCCAGGCTATACGGATAGACTGTCTGCCAAGCGTAACAAATTCGACCACTCGCCTGACAGACATCCGACCATCTTAAGTCACCATCAAAATTCATCTCGCCGAGTGCTGTAAACTTCTTTGCTTGTCTATTGATTGAATGACCACTGAATCCCCGGCCTGCCATGTCTTTGAACTTTTTGAACGTGTCCTGGCACTTATCATTACAGACGAAGTGGGCGCGAAAAGGGTGATCGCGTGCTACCATATTGTCCGAGACGACATGCCAGCGCACCATGCTAAACACCGAATGGGCACATGTTTGGGATTCCGGGTAGACAAATGAGTGAGGTTGCGGTGGCTTCAGGGTTGGTTGCATCGTCTCAAATGGGGTGGGACGGTCGCGAGGCTTCTTGAACTCGCCTGTTGGCGTCTTGGGCGCTTCGACTGCTATCTGGACGATGGCAACGAAGATTGTGAGAATCAGAGCGCGAGTCGCCATTGAGAGCGAGAGTTGTTGAGCTGCCAAAATGCTGATGATTAAAGGTTTCGATTAGAGCTTGCAAAGAGGGATAAATCTTGCGCCTTAAGGCAGTGATATGATGTCTTATCAGACGACGCATCCTGTGAGTCAGGCTTTTGGAATTGCTGCGGGAAGATCGGCAGAGTGTCACGCCGATAGATATCTATGCTGAGCCTGAATGCAGCCAGAAACTCACCATTTAGGTTCAGGCTGCGTCAAGTCGCAATGATCCAGCAGTGCGATAAGCCTAGTGATACGCATGAGATCATCAGCAGCATGTGGTAGCTTTTGTGTGCTACGTTGCGCGGAGCTCTGTTGACTTCATTTTCGCTTCGATAAGAGACCCCTTAGGACACGTGTAGCCCGTGTCCCAGCAGATAAGTCATGCAAGCCCCTCTGTCGGTAAACATGCGGCAGATAGGTACCCGGGGTTGCAAATGCGGTGCTATCTATCGTTGCAATCATGCATTTTGTCGCGAATACGGCAAAGCCGAACTTTCACACACGCACAGCTTTAGTGCCCCGCATCCTACGGTTGATGCACTAGACGGCGTAGACGCGTGTCGACTATCAACCATACCGGCATTACCAGTGTTCTTGTAGTTCTAGGTCACTTCACATGCCACAGATGCACTACGTTTCTGCAGGTGATGCAGCGTCGGGCCAGCTCATCCTGCTCCTACACGGATTCCCCGAGCTGTCCTACAGCTGGCGCAAAGTGATGCCGCTTTTGGCAGCACAGGGCTTCTGGTGTGTTGCCGTGGATGTCCCGGGGTACGGTCAGTCGCCGTCGCCTGACTCTGGGGCATATGATTTCACTGCATCTAAGAGTATTGCAATAGAAGAGGTGTCCTACGACCAGGACGTGACACCCTGGTGCCGCAGTCATCTCTCTAAACTGCTTGCAGACTTTGTCAAGCAGCTCTGCGAGCAACACAAGCGCGAAAGCTACGTTCACTGTCTGATCGGCCATGATATGGGTTCTCCTCAGGCGGGTGTGCTAGCGCTTCTTTACCCAGACATGTTTGCCAAGGTGGTTTGTATGAGTGCACCCTGGACAGGTGTTGCACAAGTCCCAGAGAGTGTTCGTTCCGACATGCCGGCACTCAAGCAGAAGGCCAATACATTTGGTCGACATCTGCCACAAGATGCAGTCAACCGAGAGAATGGGCATCAAGCAGCCAAGTGTCTTGCCGATCTGGCACAAGAGGGCTATAAGCACTATCAACACCACTATTGCGAGCCCGGAGCTGCTTCCTCCTTTCGTTGTGACGGCGACAGTAGCATCTCTTTTGAGCACGCATTGCGTTGCTACTACTATCTCAAGTCAGGTCACAGCTGGATGCTCCCGCACTCTCTCGACAAGACATGGAATCCGGCTTCCATCAAGGAGATGCCAGGCTATTATTTGTTGCCAAAAGGTGTTGACACGATGCAGGATTACCTGACTCAGACGATTCAATCTCCAGAGCACCGAGAAGAGCTTTCTCTAGAAAATCTAGAAAGCAAGATGTCCAGCTGGCTAAGCAAAACAGACTTGCAGGTGTACCTGGACGCCTACCGCAGCACTGGCTTCCAATCTTCTCTCAACTACTACAGATCGATGAATGCCATTCTGGACTTGGCAATGGTGACAGGAGCACTTGACGGAAAATCTGATGGGCAATTGACAATGCCACTGCTCTTCATTGCTGGCGCTAAGGACTGGGGCATCTACCAAAACCCCGGTGCGTTCGAGGCCATGCAAGCGCGCGGCACGCAGTGTGTTCTGATTGAGGGTGCCGGTCACTGGGTTCAGCAAGAGAAACCAGAAGAAGTCGTGTCTGCCATTCTGCAGTTCATCAGGTCTTAGCGCTCCATTAGGCCTCCAGACATACGCTTCGTAGGCTACTAAGCTGAATCGAGCGACGGAGCGTAGATATTATTCAGATGCCAATGCTGGTTCGCGTCTTTGTATTTGCTCTCAGTTGCAGCGACAACTATCCATTGATAGTTCATCGCGATCTTTAAACAACAAACACATGCGCTAGCCGCAGCAACCTCCGCAAGTAGCGCGTCATGCCTTCGCAACAGACTCCGACTGTCAAGCTTCCCTCTGTGCCAGTAGTCGCGACGCGCGAGCCCGATGCTCCCGCAAGGGCCAGTCAAGCAGAGTTTGCCGCGCCCTCTACCACGACACCAGAAGTTCCTGCCGAGCAAGCCGCCGCTAAAAGCGTCGTTGAAGCCTCTGCAGCTCCCTTAAAACGACCGCGCGGTAGACCCAGGAAGGACGGCACTGTCCGCGTTATCGCTCCAGAAGCCAGCGCCGCACTTACGAGTCAAGTGTCGACAAGTACAAGTGATGCTGGGCAGGAGACACCCGTCAAGCGCAAGAGAGGACGGCCGAGGAAGGACTCTCTTGCTAGCGAAGACGTGACCACTGCCTCTGAAGCGACAAACATGCCTCCGCCATTGGCTCTATCAGGCCCGTCAAATGCAGCCTCTAAACCTCCGCGTAAGCGAGGACGACCACCCAAATCGAAGACCAGTGTGGCGGGCGAGATTACCCGGCAGGTTCAGCCTGTTCAAAGCGATATGCTAGTAGATGCAAGCACAGAATCTGAGCAGCACCCACCTGTGGGTGCATCAGCGCCCGCTTTCCACAAATCAAACGGAGTCGCTGTCAACGAAAGCACTGAAGCTCTCCAGACGACTGGTCAAGTGTCTTCATCTGAGACTGCCGCTGTTGATGGGACAGAGTCTATGGCGGGCGTCGAAACGCAGCCAACGACGCAAGGCCTCACTGCTGCTTCTGAACTGGACCACAATGAGAGCACTGCTCAACAGCCTGGTGGTCCTGGTGACAATGCTGTCATTGAAGAGGCTGCTGCTACTGCGAACGCAGCACAAGCAGATGTCTCAATGAAGCGAAAACGCGGACGTCCTCGCAAAGGCGAAAAGCGCCCAACTACCAAGACTACAAAGACTACAAAGGCCAAGAAAGCGCCCGTTGCTGCTAAGCTGGCTGAAGAGACGCAGGAAATGACAGAGATGGCCACTGGGACTGGAGATTCTGGTGCGGCTACACAGGATGCAGGTCCTGTCAAAGATGATGTGGCCCAGGCATCTGATCAGGCAGAGCTGAGTCAAGGTTCGGATGCGGAATTCGTCGACGAGGAGTCTCAAATGAAGGGGTCTGTAGTTCGCAAGCGCGGGCGTCCTCGAAAAGGCGAAGAGCGTCCGAAAAAGGCTCCAGTGGGAGCAACAGTCGAGTCCAAACCAGCGACTGCGCCGGCAACTGCTCCTAAGCAGAAAGCCGATGCCGTGTCCATGCGCATTCAAAAGATGCTTCAAGATCCCAAATTTCGACCACGAATCAAGGATGCCGGCAAACTTGATATGATGCTCAGCACGCTTGGTTCGCATCACGATCATGATGAGCTTCTCGAGATGCGAACACGTCAAGGATACGCTCTGCCAGCGCCAAACAGACGACTGATCAGGTCTCTCGGCAAGTTGCCGACACTGAGATCATCGCCAAACTTCAGCGATTCTTCTGCACAGATACTGGAGGAGACAGACGCCGCTTCCATCAAGGATTATTTGCCACCTAGTACAAAGCAGACACTTTTTTTCGTCAGCAACAAAGCCACGCTTGTCAATCCGAGTCAAGTCGAGCTTCGTGATGGTCAGACTCATAGCTTGCATGCCCAGGATCCTCTCAGCACGAGCTCAACCATCAACACTGGCCTCATCAACAGAGCCGTCGCCTGGATGCCAAACTCGGGACATGAACAGATTTTGGCTGTAGGCGGTGGACTCCCTTCTCAAATGCCATGTCCGCAGTACCGCTACAAGCAAGAGCCTGGCTGCATTCAATTCTGGCGAGCGAAACGCAACGGCAAAGCAACGGACTGTCACCTTGATACTGTTGTTGTTCACGATTTCGGAATCTGCTGGGATCTCAAATGGATGCCTCTCGCTATTGAGCACGATCGTTATCAAGGCGTACTTGCAGCGTGTGTCGGCACAGGCCAAGTCATTGTCGTCTTCATTGTGAAGCACAACAAGACAGAGACAGTGTATTTCAAATTGAAGACACCCGCCTTGATTCTCTCGCTTCAAGACCACTCCATTACATGCTTCGATTGGCACGATGCTGACAGCATCGTGGTTGGATGCGACAATGGTACCATTGCTCATTTTGACCTGCTTCGCGCAGCGCACCCAACGCTCGGCCTCCTACCCAAGCAGGTCGTCCATCCGCAAGTCTGCTACATGGCGCACATTGTGTCTTGTCAACCAGGAATGCCCAACGTGGTTGCGACAAATTCCTTTGACTGTGAAATCTCGCTGACCGATCTTTCTGGAACTTGCGGCGCCGGCAGCTCCACTGTGCGCCTCAGTCGATTCCGGTCGATGAGCTACGCATTCGCTTGGTGCAACATGACAGGATGTCTGGTGTCCAACGACGAGTCTGGCATGAGTCTACGCTTCTCATCGACCCGCTTGGGCATGTCTACCAGTCTACAGGACCGGTTGCCAGGGCTCGTTACCAGCGTCGCCTGTGTGAGACCCCTACTCAACGATGCTGATGACACCTTGCCAGGTGTTGCTGAAGGCACGAGTCATCCTATAGCAGCAGTGGGCGATGCGAGTGGCCAAGTCTGGCTCTACAATGTGCACAACAAGATGCAAGTGAAAAAAGGAGCACAAAATAAGCAGCTCGTATGCTCGGCGCAGTATTTGGCGGATTTGAAGCCATCGGTGGCTCAAGCATGGCACAACGGGGAAAAGGTGGAGGACTTACTGCAACCGACGCAGCCGGGAGCGGTGCTCATCGTTGAGGGGCTTCCGGCGGTCGAGTTCCAGAAGAAGGTTGCTAACAAGGCCGGAGGCAACTCGGATGATGACGACGATGACGGAACTGGAAATGCCGCTCCTGCGAAGAAGCCAAGAGGTCGACCCAAGGGTAAAGCAAAGGCTGCAATAGCTGCGGACGATGATGATGCAGACGGAGAGGCGGCATCGGCTCTGACGAAGCCCACCGGACAAGCCAAGGGCAAGCGCCAGGCTCCAGCCGATAACGACGATGAGGATGAAGATGAGGCTGATGAACAAGATGCACCGCCGGCAAAGAAGCCCACGGCCAGAACGAAAGCAAAAGGCAAGAGGAAGGCTGCGATTGCCGATGATGACGACGACTGGGTCGATGAAGAGGATACGCCGGCTAGAAAGGGCAAGGCAAGAGGGAAGCTCGCAACAGCCGACGATGACGATGATGATGATGATGACTTTATGGAGGATGATGGACCAGCCAAGAAGAAGAGTAAAAGAAAAAGCAAAGCAAAAGGTAAGGGCAAAGCAGCACAGGAAGGCGAGGACCGTGCAAACAGTGGTACCGCGCGAGATGGCTACGGTCGCCATGTCTATCACGAGGAAGTCATGGTGCGAGCCCTCGCTTGGAATCCAAACCTCATCACGGAGTTGAACGGCGAACCTAGTGCTGCCTGGTCTGGCGTGCTTGCCACCGCCTACTCATCATTTGTGCGAATCGAGGACATGGGCGTGAATTAGTAGCACTACTCAATGAAAAGCGTAACCTTCATAGGACAATGGTATGGAGCTATCTACCATTGCTTCGCCGGTGCGTGCATGAGCGGCGGTGATGCGACCCCTCCAACATGACCATTGCCATTCATCGAGCTGCCGACTCCGGAAGAACTCCAGCGGTCTGCCATCTTGCTTTGTGCCTCGCCACCAAGGTGGCCCAGTCCCTGGCCGAAGCCTCCGAGTGAGCCTGCAAAGGGCAAGCCGGCGTCGGCGTCATCTTGGAACCGCATCACGTAGCCAGACGGTGACTGCTTGACAAAGAACATGCCGCGACCATTGTCATGCGTCGGATTGGCGCCACATGCAGAGAGCAAGTCGCTTTCATCCACCTCGTGCTCGGGGAAGAGCAATCGATACTGAGTCGTGACATCGCGCAACGCCATGAAACCACCATCGTGACCAGCGCCGCCCGGTTGACGAAGGCGTTGATAGACTTGCTTGCAACAGCTGCGAATCACCTTTTCGGAAGGCACATAGGTATCGTCGCCGCCGCCATTCGCCAAGGCGCCACTCAGTGACCAGCTGTTATTGCTGTTGCCGGGTGGATGAGGCATGCCATGCTGTTGGTTCGCACCATGCTGCTGCTGTTGCTGCTGCGATGATTGCTGTGCTTGCTGCATGGCGTGCATATCAAAGCCACCCCAAGATCCTTGTCGACCAACGCCACTGCTGACAGAACTGCCGAGGAAGCTAGGCGGACTTGCGAGATTTACCGGATCGTCATCTTCGAGCAACGCGCGTGACCCCATGATATCCGCCAACGTGTCCATACCACTGCGACCACCACCGCCAAAGCGATCCGCCTGACGTGACTGCACGACACTGCCGGGCCGTTGAATGGGTGCCGGTCGAGAACCCGGCGCGGCATTGAGCGACATCGGCTGTTGTTGCGGTTGCTGCTGTTGAGCATGTTGCATTGATGGCTGCTGCTGCTGCTGTTGTTGCTGGGGCAATGGCTGTGAGGCATGACGAAGAGGCGGTAAACCACCCGGTCGACCAATCGCGCCCAGTGGCGCCGCAGAACCTGTATTGCCACCGCCGCCATCAAAGCGGAAGTCAAGCTCAAGCGGGTCATCGCGCGACGCACCACTGCCATTGTGCGCACCCAGCCCAAAGAAGCCTGCGCCATGTTGTGGTGCGAAACGTTGCTGGGGCGGTTGTGGACCGAGAGACTGAGGTGGTTGTGACGGTGGACCTGTTGAACCAGGTGCATGACGCATGGCGTGAATACCACCCTGCAGACCACCCACATTGCCGCCTACAAACATGTGCGGTGATGGTAGGGCGTTAGAACCAGGACGGCCGTTGAGCGGCTGCTGTTGCTGTTGCTGTTGCCCAGACTGCTGCTGTGGTGGCCGGTTGTCGTGCGACTCGATATTGAATCCGAATGGATCATGCGCTTGCTGCAGTGGATTTTGCATACCGCCGATACCAGGAGGTGGCAGCGGCACGGGTAGACTTGGTGCATGACCGAGCGGCCTCGGGAATCCTTGACCGGGCAACATAAATTGCTGCGGAGAGATGGAAGTTGGCTGCCTCGCTCCTCCAGCTTGATGCTGCTGTGCATAGACGGCTTGCTGCTGCTGTTGCAACGAAGGCATCGGAATCGTGCGTGCGGCCGAGGCATGCGGAACTTGCTGTTGCAAAGGCTGCAGTGTCGGCTGTTGCTGCTGTTGTTGCAAATTTGACGGTCGCGACATGTCTTGCGAGCGTCGCGCTGGTGCTTGCAAAGGCGGCGCATGTAGGTGCGGCTGTGGCGTGTGCGTCTTGGGAATCGCAGGCGAGGCATGGTTCACATGCGGACTGGCTTGCTTCGTGATGGGCGATGCAGCCTTGCGCGCGGCAAGTGCCTGTGCTTGCGGCGGTGCTTGCACGGACGCCTGTTGCGGTGTCGCGGCAGACGACTGGCGCTGAAGTTTTGCATGCTCCTTTTGCGCTTTTGCTTCCCTTGCCGCTGTTTCCTTTGCTTCGCGTTCTCGCCGAGCATTATCCTCCTTTGCCTTCTTCTCCTTGAGGAGCTGTTCCTGCTTCTTTTGCTCGCGCGCCTTTTCCTCTGCAAGTCGCTTCTTCTTCTCCTCTTCCTTGCGAAGTCGTTCGACCTCAGCTGCACGCTTCTCAGCTTCCTTCTTGAGCCGCTGCTCCTCCTTGCGTTTGCGTGCCTCTTCCTGCTTGCGGGCTTCTTCAGCCTTGATGGCCGCTTCCTCCGCGAGCTTTTCAGCCTCCTTCTTGAGCCTTTCCTCTTCCTTCTTTTGCTGCTGCAATCGCTTTTTTTCCTTCTTCTTGGCAGCGTCCTTTTGACGTTTGGCTTCACGCTCCTTTTCACGCGAGTCTTCCATCTCGAGTTCTTCCAGCAACTTGGCCTGCCGTTCCTGGGCGACCTTTTCGCGATAGGCTGTCAGCACGCGTTGCTCAAACATACGGGCGGCAAAGATTTGAAACATGCGCCGGCCTTCGGCCATGCGCTGCTCTTCCGTCAACGCATCTTGCTCCTCTTCCTCATCATCATAGTCCTGATTGTCAGCATGTTTTTGGAGTCATTGCAAGGCGTACTTCAGAGTCAATGTCGTCGTCGTAATCTTCGTCGTCTTCATCGTCGTATTCTTGCGCCTCGAGTGCCGCCTCTTCTTCGCGTTGCATCCGTCGCTCGGCAAGCTGTTCCATCATCTCGATAAACTTTTTGCCGTCATTCTTGAGCAAGTCGTCGGCGACGGTCAAGACACCGCCTTTGACAGTCAATGAATTGCCAAACTTGAAAAATTCAGTTGGCGAACGGTCTTCCTCATACGCATCGCTGTAGTCGTCACCGGAAAGCTCGTCATCGTACGACCGCTCCGAGTCGAGATCTTCCGAGTCCAAGCCGTCGTCATCTAACGAGTCTTCCTCTTCCGACCCAATCATCTCGGTAATCTTGCCATGATGTGGGCGCACGCGTCTGGCAGGTTCCTGCGTCGCTTCTTCCGGATGCAGCCGTGCGTGCTGTTGCAGGTCGCGTTGTTGATTGGCATACTGTTCGAGCTCCTCATAGTAAGCGTCGTACAACACCTCGAGCTCTTCCTCGATTGCCGTCCGTTTGCGCCCGCACACCGAGCACGAACAGCTATGCCGCTGCTGCTCCTTCATCTTCTTGAGCACCGCTTCTTTTTCAACCCGTACAAGTGACTTGCGTTCTGCTTCACCAAGATTGAGCCAAAAGTCCTTGATGCGTTCGCGTTCTTCATTCGTGGTGGTATTCCAGATACGATCCTCTGCTCGCTTACCCGTCTTCTTCTTCTTGCCCGCGGCAGAAGTAGATACAGCATGAGCAGTCGCTGTCGATGAAGGGATATGGGCAAGATGGGCTGATCCAAGTAGATCCGGCATACCGGCGCCCGGCACATGCGCTTG
Source organism: Protomyces inundatus (assembly GCA_003717165.1). Classification (NCBI taxonomy): domain Eukaryota; kingdom Fungi; phylum Ascomycota; class Taphrinomycetes; order Taphrinales; family Protomycetaceae; genus Protomyces; species Protomyces inundatus. The sequence goes on along the minus strand of QXDR01000343.1, from coordinate 66,678 downwards.
GGCGCTTGCCTCAAATTCCGTCAAATGCGCCCGAATGGCATCTTGATACCCACGGCTATCCATCGGTGGACTAGCCAGTCCTGTAGGTGCATGCAGCGTTGCAGGGCTGTAAATGGCCGGCTCGTGTGATTGGAGTGGCGGTGGCGGGGGCAGCGATGTCTGCTGCTGCTGATGCGGTTGCGCGGCGGGTTTCTGTTTGCGCTGCTTCTTGCGATGCATGATGTTGCTTTGCGACGTGATGATGAGATGTGTAAGAAGCCTTAGAGAGGCCTAGATCGATCGTCCTCGCTGCTAAGCAGACCCTTGGAAAAAAAAGACCTGCGGGATCGCGTTTGTCGCTCTGTGCTGGTGTTTTTTCCACTGCAGATGAGCGCCTTTGACTGACTGAGTCTATGCGCAGAGAAGTGCTGTGCCCTCTGATGATCTCTCTGAGGCCCTATTGCTCTCTGGCCGTGTTGCTCTGTCACTTGAGCTCTTGGTCGTCTGTCTCTCTCTGTGCTTGCTTGCCTTGCTGGTTGTTCACTTCAGGCCAACGCCAAACCACCCAAAGAGACTTCTATCAATTGCAAGAGAGCGACAAAAGCATTCAATAAGGAAGAGGATTACGCTGGCTACTACCGTCGAGAGACGCTTCTGAGACTTTCCGGCGCTTGGCTCAATCGAGAGCTCTGAGACTTGGCGCGGAAGAACACCAGGGCCAGGGTGCAGCAACAGCAGGGTCGCTTCGCAATCAGGAGCTGCCGGCAAACACACCTATACACAAAAGTGCCCGTCTAGTGCTTTACGTGACGCGTGCGTAGGATGGCTCGCGATCATCAAGGCCCTATTCGCCGCAAGCTGGTATGCAACTCGATCCATCGCATCAAGCAAAAGGACACCATGAATGCTAACGCTCTGCAAGGTGATTATCGGCGACGGTGCCTGTGGCAAGACCTCGCTTCTCTCGTGCGCTCCTCGACATTCAACTTGCAACAATACTTGCTAACCGACATCAGGGTCTTCACACTCGGCCACTTTCCGAAAGAGTATGTCCCGACCGTGTTTGAGAACTACGTCTCAGACTGTCGCGTCGATGGCAAAGCGGTCCAGTTGGCGCTGTGGGATACTGCCGGTCAAGAAGAGTATGAACGCTTGCGCCCGTTGAGTTATTCGGCCTCGCATGTCATCTTGATTGCCTTTGCCGTCGATTCGCCCGACTCGCTCGAGAACGTCGCCAACAAGTGGATCGGCGAGGTGAATGAGCTTTGTCCTGGCGTGCCAACTATTTTGGTGGGCATGAAGAAGGATCTGAGGGATGATCCCGTGGCGATTGAGGAGATGCGGCTCAAGAGCATGAAGTTTGTCGATCAGCATGCGGTAGGCCTTGTTCAAATCTCGATTGATCGATTGTGCTAACAAGGCATCAGGCACAAGCCATGGTTGGCAAGATTGGCGCCAAACGCTATATGGAATGCAGTTCATTGACGGGCGATGGGGTCGACGACATCTTCGAGGCCGCCACGCGCTCAGCTTTATTGCACCGCGATCCATCAGACCCCGAGACGAAAGGCTGCTGCGAGGTCATGTAACGCCCACGGCATTGACCAATGGAGACGAGGGGACTTTGGACGGGGACGATTTGCTTACCTAGCGACGTGCCTAGGTATGGATGCAAGCGCTCTTTTTGTTTTTGCTTTTTGTTTCTCACTGCTTTGACTATTCTACTTCTTAGCTAAAGGCAACGCTGGCGTACGCTTCTTGCTCTCTTGTGCATGCTCAAGTCAGCCTTGGAAGCTGGATGTCTGCTGACCGCACCTAGTCGTATCGGTCAACAACAGGCGAACGACTCTCGCGTGCAGCGACAGGCGAACGACTCTCGCGTGCAGCGACAGGCGAGACACGGTCACCGACAGCACTGCCACCTCCAAGCCTCTCTTCCTCGCCACGCCGGTTTCGCTCAGGACTACCACCGTACCCACCTCGCTCTCGCTCACGCTCACGTGAATCCTCACGCCGACGACGCGGCGGCGACTCATCATACCGGCGTCGACGCGGCGGACTCTCCTCACGTCCACGACGACGTTCATACGGACTTGGCGAACGACGTCCACCACCGCTTCTGCCACCGCTTGAACGTCCATAGCCACGATCACGCTCATACGGCGATCGCGAACGCTCACGATAACTGCCACGAGGAGGCGGAGGCGGGCGACGGGCTTCGGCTTCGTCGAGAGGGACCGAGGCGTCTGGGTCGGCACGGACGGTGATGGGGAGACCTTTGAGGTCTTGACCGTCGAGCGTGGCAATGGCTTGTTGCAGGTCTGCTTCCATGGCAAATTCAATGGCGCTGCAAAAGGTTAGTCATTGTGAAATAAAGGGGGTTTCCCTGAGTGGGAAAAAGAGACGTACCCGACACCTTCACGGTCGCGGTGGCAATCGGCAAACGTGACTTCACCAGCTGTGCGAGCAAAGTCCTTGAGGTCCTGAAGGTTTTGGTTAGCTGATCCGTTCGCAGAAGCATCATGCCGCTTCTCGCATCCTCATGGTTGGGTCCACACCCGTGCAAAAAGGCCATCGTGTCCAGTCCGGTCAGATGTCCAAGAAAGAGATGGCCAGCGAGGAGTCCAGCGAACGAGCGAACCGCATGAGGTTTTGGAATGCTCATATCCATCGACGACATCCAGGGGTTCCCAAGCCAGCCAAACCGACCAAGAAAACAATGCCAAAATGCCAATCTGATGCCCTCTTAAAGGGAAATACCAGAAGGTACAGAAGAGGGAAAGGCGTACGCGGTGAAAGGAGAGATTCAACATACCTGCCAGGAAACACTCGGTTCCAAGTTTTCAACAATAGCACGGAAACCTGTACGCCTAGGCCTTGCAAACCGCAACGGTCGCTCAGGTCCACGATCATAGCGATCACCATACCCACCACCACGGCGATCATCTCGGTAATCATCGTAACGGTCTCCGCCGCGACGGTCCTCGTCCATGCGACGAGGTGGTTTGGCAAACTCGACACTGATGCGTTCACCCAACAACGGCTTGCCACCTGCCATAGGTTAGCTTCTTCCTCTCTCCAAAGGAATGCGTATGCGTGACGTACTGAGGTCCTGCACGGCGTCACGCGCATCGCGACCATCGTCAAACTCAACAAAGGCGAACCCCTGCATCATTTTGATCTCTCGAATGCGGCCATAGCCCTTGAAGAAGTCTTCAAGATCCCTGTCATCACAGCGCGGCAAGCGGCCGACGTAGAGACGCGTTGCCATGGGTCTTAGAGTGAGACGCAGCGACTCAGCGGGTGCTTAGGCTCTAGTTCTAGCTCTCGCTGCAGACTGCCGTAGCTTCCCAGCTTGTGTGCAGTCAGAGAACAAGCCACGTGCATCAAAGAGGCAGTCACATTACACCGATCGGAATAAGATCGAAATAGACTTGGACCAGATGTATCGACTCGTTGCTGGTCGGGCCCTTTGCCAGAGAGACGATCTGCTTCTATCCCTCTGTCTCTATCTCTTGAATTGACCTCTCGCTAGGCCTCTCTCTCTCTCACTCTAGCTAGCTTGAATCAGCAACGAACAGCTACAAGCCTACAGCAAGCAACAAGCAACAAGCAAACTACACAAAAAGCTAAAGCCATGGCAGACTTCCAGTAAGGGCCGGCCTCTAGCTACCAAGACAATCGACTGACACATCCATCTAGAGCGCTCGGCCAGCAATTCTGCAAGTTTTACTACGAGACTTTTGATGGCAACAGGGCTCAACTAGGCGGTCTCTACGTACGCGACTCTTCTTTCTCTTCTCTTGACCCCGTTGACTGACTCAATGATAGCGCGAGCAGTCGATGCTTACATTCGAAAACTCCCAACTGCAAGGTGCCGCGGCCATCTCTGAAAAGTTGACGGTAAGGTCTTCCTTGCGCAACGTTTGAATCTTCTAGCTTCGACGCGTCGTCCTATCCACCTAGACTGTGCATGCTAACCCCTTGAAAGAACTTGCCCTTCCAAAAGGTCCGTCACAGCGTCACGACTCTTGACGCCCAGCCTTCAAGTCCATCCGGCGGCGGTGTGCTCGTCATGGTCACAGGCGAACTCCTTGTAAGCCCTTCCCGTCTCATGTCTCTGTTCCTGACACGGTTTCAAAATAGATTGACGAAGAGACGAAACCTCAGCGATACAGTCAAGTCTTCCACTTGATGCCTGAAGGCGGCAGTTTCTACGTCTTTAATGATATCTTTAGGCTCAACGTCGGCTAGACGATCGTTGTCATCGCCTGCTTGCTTTGGCCTGACAGCAGTTGCGCCTTTTATAGCACCATGCTGCAGCCACGCGTTTCTGCTTGAACTCTGTCGTGCCTCGATCCAGTATCGCAATCTGTGCGTCTACATCCTCACCGCCGATCCGCATTCTTCTCCAGTGCTATCCTCGTTAGTCTCTCTTTTCCATCTCACGCAACTAAGCGTCGCGAAGAGGCCATACGATTATAGTGTAGAATCTTTTCAATCAAGTCGACATGCGTCAAGACCATCCGGCGACAACAGTATCGCTTGAGACCGAGCGTTGTGAGCGCATCACCTTCTTCTTGGCCGTCTTCGAGAAGTTTGAGGTAGGCGTCCCATTTATCACCGACGACTTTGCCGCATGAGAAGCAACGGACCTGCGCGCGTTAGTCTATCGCTTCTTGAAGCAGAGAGCAGCCAAGTTCATACTGGAATAATCATCTGCGACGATGGACAAGTGACCTTCTTCTTTGCTCTTGTCGCGCTTTCTCTTGAGTTGCAACCCTAACCCCAAAACACAGCGACGACCGGCACCTCTCCCTAGGTAGCGCTTCCATGCCTAGGCTCAGTCAACCTTGCAAAAGCAATCATGTCGGCCTCACCCTTCTGGAACAACCCGCTACGCTACCTCCGCTGGGCAGCCCACGAACGGCCCAACGTCTTTTACTCCCTCTTGCTCGGCGGCCTTGGACCGTTGACGTTGCTCGTTGTGCCGCCTGTGCGCAGGTCTTTGGGTTATACACGCGCTGAGCCGGCGCCGATGAGTTATCCGCGTACGCTTCTTCTTGATGATGGGTCATGTACGGATGAGAAAGGCTAACGATGATAGTACCCAACCGGAAACGCGAGACCATCAAAGGGTTTGAGGATTAATCAGTGGAGGGAGGATGCCCGAGTAAGGCTTTCTGAAACGCAGTATGAGCGACACGATTGGACCATGCAGGAGCAAGAATGGAGTCGAATGTTTGAATCGAAAAGAGAAAGTCGAAGAGCACTGAGCTCACTGCACGACCCCTGCTCATTCTAAAATGTCGAAGAGTACTATATACATCTGGAAATTGCAAAGCTAGTGCAAGTGCAAGAACTTGGAAGGCTCTCAATCAAGCTGCGGTGCAAACTCGCGATCCAAGAACGCTTCAATCAACAACCGTGCCGCCTTGAGCCCCTTGATCAGATTCAGATCTGGACCTTCACCCGGTGTAAACGTGGCATGCGCAAAGTCAATGAGTCTGCAAATGCAGAAATCACGTGCGGCGTCACTTTCTTCATCTGAATCATAGTCTGAAGGCAGACGGGCACCTGCCGCGGCAGCCGCTGCCGTAGTGGCCGTCTTGTTGACGTGATGACGTGCTTTTGTCGTCGAGGAAGCGGTGGAGGCTGTCGAGTCTGCTGAATCGGTGTGTGTAATGCCGTGACCAAGTTCGTCATTGATGAGTTGCTTGCCCTCTTCTTCGATCGCCAAGTCAAGCGCTGACTGGTCGCCTTCGTAGACAAAGAGCAGCGAGCTCGAAAAGAGGCGTACTTCAAGCTCCTCAAGAACATAGAGAACCCGCTCTACATCTTCGAGAAAGCGCGAGGCAATCATATGGACCTGTGATTGCCGAATCGCAGAGCCAAAGAACAAGCCCAAGACATCGCGGCTCAACGTCTCCGAGGTCAGACTTTTTCCCCAATCGCGGTCATAGGTGGTGTATTGTTTCCGTGCCGCGTTCCAGACTTTCATGCCGGCAACACGGATCCCCATCGATCCACTCGTCGTGCGTTCCGAAACGGCCGCGAGACGTGCTTGCTTCTCCGGTGTCGCATCGCTTGCCGTCAAGACGCTGCCGAGTTTGAGATCCAGGACACAGGGCCGTTGATAGCCAAATGTCAGATTTTCAAGGACAACGGCGCGATCAAACGTCGTGCTTGGCGGTGAATACGCTTCGGCGTCTGATTGCGCTGTAGAACGTTGCGCAAGAGATTCGGAAGAGGGCGCTATCGCTTCTCCTTGGGTCGGCGTTTCTGAGGAAGCTGACGCCGCCGTAGCTGCTAGCACCGCAGCAGAGACCTCTGGCGGCATACTCGCCAACGTCTCGGGCGTCTTCAACTCCAAAGTCCCCATGAATGCCGGTATACAATCCGCCATCGCTGGCGCCTCTTCCAATACACGCTCATAAAATTGAATTTCCGTATCGCGACAGGGTTTAATAATGACATAGCCGTTTTCATCCGAAAGGACGCCTTCATGACCGGCCACTTGAGATTGTAAGGGGCGGAATTGAGGTTGGGTGCGTGGATTGAAGTGAGCGGCATCATCTGGGAAGAAGGACGTCGCGTCTGCGTCGAGGTGGATGGGGTCGCGCGGGGTCAAGGTGTCGTCTTGCGCCGTGATGATACTTTCGGGACCTTTGAGGTCAGCTGTATTGCTGGCAGGCGTATGCGAAGAGATGGCGGGCGACGGCGTGGTGCCGTTCGGTGTGGCGCTCGGCAGGTCGCTCTGTACGCCGGTCGGCATCTCTGGCAAAGGCTTATGAGCGGCAAAGGCGTCAGAGATGCGTCGATCAGTCGAGTCGTTTCAATATCTGATGCTTTCCAGGGGTATAGCGAGCGATGGCTTCTGGCTAGAAAGAGCTGACCGAGAGTGAGTCTTGTCGCATGTCTACCTAGGTTACTCGTGTCAATCGAAATCATTTCATTTTTTTAATCTGCTCAGGAACATTTTGTAACCACTCGGCCTCGTATAGCTGCGCCTGCTTCTATTCCTACTACTGCTCTGCTACTGCTTCTATGAACATCTTCTTTCAGCCATCATCAAGCTATACAGAGTCTGCTTATCGTACTGCACTCGATCGTTTCTTTCCAGGCCATGCCTTGATTGCTGAAGCAGGTCCAGCCAGGTTACAGCTAGCAGATTATGAAGCACTCGACTTTCAAGCAGCGCTTGACCACCGAGACTGCTGGATCTGTGCCTATGCCATCCGAAAAGCACTCATCCGGAAACACTTTCTAGCCAATACCGTGCGTGAGTATATTGCCAAGCAGCCATCGAGTTGTCTTGCGGCAGCCATTCCCGAGTCTTGGACACTCGAGGTGGACTATGCCGAATTCTTGGATGATGCACTCGACGAAGCATTTGAGTTGCGAGGCGAGCTCGAGTTAAATGCAGAGCGAGAAGAGGAGGACCGGGCGTGGTTCATCCTGAAGCCAGGCATGTCGGAGCGTGGCGCCGGCTTGCGTCTTTTCAGCACGATTGACGAGCTGACGGCCATTTTTGAAGAGAATGAACATGAGGAAGACGAAGATGAGGTGGAGGACGGTGAACCTGGCGAAGATGCCGACAGAAGTTCCGGTGGAAACGGCGTCATGACCTCCGATATGCGCTTCTTCATCGTGCAGCGCTACCTCGATACCCCTTTGCTCTTGCCAGAACTGAACCACTGCAAGTTTCACATTCGCGCCTATGTCCTCTGCCTCGGCTCACTCGAAGTCTTTTTGCATCGCAATATGCTCGTCTTGAGCTCGACCCAGGCTTATGCACGTCCATCGATGGAGGTTGAAGAATTGGGTCGACATTTGACAAATACGTGCTATCAAGGGGATACAGCGGCCGTGCATGCCTTTTGGCAGCTCGAGGCAGTCAAGCTGGATAAGCAAGCCCTCTGGCAGCAACTCAAAGCCATCACGGGCGATCTCTTCAAAGCAGCATCGGCACAACGCATCCATTTTCAAACCTTGCCAAACGCTTTTGAGATTTTCGGCTTGGATTTCCTGGTCGATGCCGAGGGTGGAGCATCGCTTCTCGAGGTAAATGCGTTTCCTGATTTTGCACAGTCAGGCGCGGCACAGGCAGCGTTGGTGGATCAAGTCATTCTCGATATGATGGAGCGTGTTGCCGTCAAGATGCAAGCTGTTTCCTCTTCCTCCTCAGTCTCAGAGATCAGCGCAGAGAACGCCTTTGAGCGCTGTCTAGCTCTATCCCTGCTCGCCTAATCCATTTGCGACCGTGTACGGCCATCCTCACGCACGAGCTCGAGCCCACATAATCCCAACAGGGCGCCCGCAGCGATCCAGAACGGTTGGCAGCAGCAACAGCAGCCGCCCTTGAGACGTGTCACGGGGGATTCTGTCGTTGGATAATGGAGACCGAGGCCTGTTGCAACGAGGGTGCGTTCTGTATCGATCGAGGGCGTTTGGTGGGATCGGGTGCCGGATGCATTGGCCTGGGCCTGTGGTGTGCGTTTGCGGCGAATAGGCATCGCTGTGCTGGTCTTGTCTCTTGCCTGTTGACTCTCCTCTCTTGACTCTTGACAAGGCAAGTCTTCTTATACCTGCGACAAGATCGAAGGAGAAAGGCGATGCTCCAGGTTGAGTCTCTCTTTGTCTCTGGTCTCTACTTGACGAGGCAAACACAGCGTCGCCTGGTCGCCTGCTCCTTGACCAACAGGGCTGTTTGATTGCAAGGCCTAGCGTGCAGCAGTAGCAGTTTCGTTCTTGGGATCAGGCTCTGTGACTGTCTCTTTTCTCTCTCTTTTCTCTCTCCTTCGCCTCTCCCTCGACACCCAGTCCTTCTTCTACCATCACACTCTTCTCATTTCCAGCAAGCCCTCAGTCATGTCCCTGCCACTTGATCCGGCCCTCTCGCATGCCCTCGACGATGATCATCAACAGGACAGCATCTTTCTCAACAACACTTTTACCCCTGACCCAGCCATCCTCAGCACTTTCGTGCAACCCCCCTTCCAGGAGTCAGACCTCCTGCAGACTCCCTTCTCAACGGGACAGTCACCGTCACAGCCGCAGTTGCAGCCTGTCTCAACGACATGGGCGGCATCAGAGCCAGCACCGGCCCCGGCAACCAGCTTGCCAAGTCAACCTCCCTCCACCGACGCGTTCAACACGCAGAAGCTACAGCAGCAAGCCAAATCAAAGAAAATCAAACGTGCCGGTCGCAGTATCCCAGTCTCGGGTGCACGCAACGGTACCTCTTGGTCTGAAGAAGAGACACGTGTCTTGCAGGAGATCATTGACCTCGATCTCGACATTGCAACGGCGTTCAACCAGATTGGCAGGACGACTGACGCTGTGAAGCGCAAATGGCGCAAGGTAAGTCTCAGCAAACAAGACGCAAGCAAGATCAAGGAGGGGGCTGACAAAGAATCAGATGCTTGTTGCTCAGGAGAAACACGCCCGCCAGTCTGCCAAACAACCCGTCGCGTCTGCCAAAAAGACCACGATGTTGTCGACGTCTAGCAAGATGAGCGATCTTTCCGACTCGGACCTCTCTGATTCTTCCCTCTCTGACGCGTCCAATGAAGATGAGGACGTAGCTATTCAGCCCGTCAAACGATCTCGGACGCCTCCCTCTGATCAGGAAGACGAAGAGGGACCCGGTCGCTCACAGGGACCAACAGCCGGCCGCAAACGAAAACGTGAACCAGAAGCACGCAGCTCGTCTTGTGATCCTTGCCGCGTGGCTCACAAACGATGCAAACATGAAGCAGGCGGCACCCACACGAGTCGAATCACTGGCGATGGCAAAGGCTCTCACCAGGCTCAACAGACTGCAGCGGGCTCAAAGAGCTCGAGTGCAGCACCGACACCTGTCCAGCGGCGTCAAAGCAACGCTCCGCGCACGACGTTTGAGAAGAGATTAAAGCAATCTCAATCAAAGCGTCAGCAGCCATCGCGTACGCAAGGCCAAGCCAGTACTACGTCTCCCAAGAAACGCGGTCCAGGACGACCTCGCAAGACGGATGCCCAACGCGCCGCTGAAAAGGCTAGCACCAGCTCACTCGTGACTTCAGACCACTATATCCCGCGCAAACGTCGCAGTGTGGAAGACTATGAATTTAGCGAGGCGTTTGTCAAGGAACACTTGTTGGATGCGGACCAGATTCTCGAGTCACCGCCGAAACGCTGGTCTGGTCGACGCACCACGACTAAGCCAACGCTACTAGCCAAGACGCAGCAAGGCAAGGAGGAAGCCATCACGCCGCACAAGTACTCGGAAGACGAAAGCGAGTCGGCCATGCGCTCGACTTTGCCAGGCAATACACCGGACAGCCAGCCACACAAGGCTTACCGACCGAAGGGCAACGTTATTGCCAATGCTGGACCGTTGCAGCCGCGTAGCCCGGGTAATACACCAAAGCAAGTGGTGCAGCCACGCAAGAAACGTCTTGCTCGCGCCCGTGCGCCTGTGTCGACCTTGTCGTCGCTTCCTCTCAAACAGCAGCACCAACCACAAGAGGCTGCCTCATCGGCCACCTCATCAGGGGAACACCATTTCCAAGAATCGCCTGATCACCTGCTCAAACAGCCTTTTGTCCATGGCGATCGATTTCTGCCATTGCGACCGACGCGACCGAGCGCCTTGTCGCCATCGCCCTTGATGAAACCGAAAGAAGGTACGCTCAAGGGATACGTCTTGCTTTCACAGCTCTTGAACCCGGAATTGGCGTCGATGAGGGAGACACAAAAGGAGAAGGAGGAGAAGGATGGCACACGCGCAGATCAAATTGCGATGCGGGCGACGGGGAGCGCATTGGATGGATCCGACCCCTTTACGTGTCAGCGGTTTGCGTTCAGTGACAGTGCAGTCCGCGATGACACATTCTAGTCAGGCTCACTCTGAGATCTTTTCCTTTCCTGCTTTTGGACCATTTCTCTGGATTTTCGTCTTCTTTCCTCTCTTCTTAGCTTTGCTAGCTCTGCTACTCTTCAATCAGTCTCTTGCTACAAATGTTTGAGTTTGACATGACAGTCTTGCCTGCTTGCCATCCTTAGAACCGATTAATATCCCGTCCAAAAACAGCATTGAGTAGCCAATACGTCGGAATAAGAATCTTGTTGCGAATACTCATGCTCATCGTCAAATAAGCCAGCTTCCAGGCGATATACGCCGCACGTCCGCTGATCCGAGGACCTTGCCTTCCGTTGCTGCCACCTGCTTTGCTCGCATCCACAATAGCCGACCCACCGCCCAAGAACGCCATCGTGCCACGATTTTTGAATGTAAAGGCAGCAGCATCCGCTTCGGCGCGGCTACTTTGCTTGTTGAAGGCTTCAGCAAGGTAGATGCCCTTTTGACTCGCAACTTGCGCCGTTGCTGGCAATGTCTGGTCATGCACCGTGGCGCAATCGCCGAGCGCATAGACATCAGGCAATGCCTTGCCCTCCCTCAAGACGCGCAATTGTTCATCCGTCAAGAGTGATTTGGTTTGTGGATGTGCATCCGCTTGACCTTGTTCACGCAGTTGTTGAACGAGTGGCGAAGCCATGAGACCTGTACTCCAGACGAGCATGCCATAGGGCTTGTCTGCCAAGGGACCCACTGCTTTTGCAGGGTCTTCCTCAAACACGAGTCGATCCGCCAGCACGCGTTTCGGCGATTGCTGCGTGTGCACCTTGATACCGTCTCTTGCAAATCGCTGCTGGGCATAGGCTGCTAGTTTTGCATCAAATGACGCCAAGATGGTCTCGGCCACGTCAAAGATCTCGATCTGGACGAGCGGCGCAAGCGATGGGTAGAGTTTCGAGAGGTTGAGGGAGACGAGATCATGCAACTCAGCTGCAAACTCAACACCCGTGGGCCCGCCACCGACGATACAAAACATGAGGAGGCGACGACGTTCGGTGTCGCTCAAGGTCGGCGTGCTCGCCAGCTCAAAACAGCGCAAAATGCTTGTCCTGATTCGTCGCGCATCCTCGGCGCTCTTGAGGAAATGCGCATGCTCATGGACGCCCGGGATGCCAAACGTGTTGCTGTAGCTGCCAGGTGTCAAGACCAGCTTGTCATACGCGAGCGTGAAATCCTGCAACGTCTCATGCTCCGCCTCGAGTGCCGGTCGACAACGTACTGTTTTGTTGTCTAGATCCACCGATTCGACCCAAGCTTCGTGAAATGTTGACTTGCGCTTCTGACGCACCGACTCGAGCGCACACCGGAATTCGAGCGTGCCGACGGCTGTGCTCGCAAGAAGCGGTGTAAAGACGAAATAAGACCTCGGCGAGACGACAACAATCTCAAACTGGTGCGCATCAAGTTTCTGAAGCAGGGTGAAGCCAGCCCAGCCGGAACCGACGATGACAATACGCTGTTTTCGTGCAAGAGTCGAAGCGTGTCGCAGGGGTTGCATATAGCGCATCGCGCCGGACTGTCGTGGGAAAAGAAGGGACATGCGTGTGTCGTTGTCAGGGACTACATGAGGGTTGATGCTGGATCTTGGTTCGTGTTTGACCGATAGAGGATACGCGACCCCGGTTCCCGTCAAGCTTCTTTAAAGGGCCGGTCAGGGGCCGCTGCCCTGGCTAGCGCTGTGATAGTGCTACGGGCTTACGGCTGCGTTGTGCCGCGGATGGGTTTGTGCCGCGGTTGAGAAAAGTTGGAAGTGGGGCACCCCGAGGCCATCTGAATACTCATGCGGGGCATCGACAGGCAGGCAAACACTGTGTATCAAACCACTCTGCGGGACTTGGCAGTCTGCAACAATCCAGCCGGCTAGATGTCACTCTTTGTCAAGAGCGTGCTATCGAAATAAATCTACGCATGACTAGAGGCCTCAGTCTCTCATGACCTAAGCAAGGGTCAACATTGGCTCAATAGACGACATGCAAGGTTCGGTGAATTGCTTCAAAGGATCAACAACTCACCCGCACGACGCACAGTGTGTAAACTTGCTCTCAGAAAACATCTTTCATCATCGTCATCATCTCCATCAATGCACACAAACCTTGGCGTCGTAGCTCGGGTGTTCGCTCGTCACAGGGATCTACACGATAGTTGTTTCCTCGGGTCACAAACTGCACCATTGTGCTCCTGCAGCTGGACTGTTCACATTTGATTGGCGCAGCGATCAGCCAGCGATGCAAAGACTTGCAATCATGAACAAACACCCGCCGCAAATGTTACCGCGATGACCCCTTTTTGCTATCGCAATGCGACATGGCAGAATCTATCACCCCTGAAGCGGATGTAGCCTAGTAAGTCAGGGGCTCGCAAAATCGCTATGAAAAAATGTCAAGATACGACCTGGCTTGTCCAGTGGGGTGACATCAAATCTCGCACTTTGCAAACCAGTAGGGAGTCGCCAGGCTGTCCTTTTTTAAGAAGTGCTCACGTCTTCTTGATCAATAAAACCATCAATCCGACAACCACACAAGCCCCCCCAGTGATGATTCGTTACTTCAGTCTCCTAGGAGTCCTGATTTATCTCGTGTCTTATGCGTCCCCGCTGACGAATGGGCAGCTCATCTTTCAAGGACTGTACTCAAGCTTCACCGGGATGCGTTGTCTCGAAACGGTGCCTGAAGATAAGAGTGTTTGGACCGACCCAACAAGAACGGCGTTTCAATTCGATATCCCTTTGGACAAGTTCCTGCCGCAGCAAGCGAAGTACAAAAGCAGCTCCTTTGTCAGAATGGACGCCTCTACTGCTACTTATTGTGGTATGAATTCACACAGCCCGATCCTCGAAGTTGCAAGTAGCCCCATCTTTGAAAAACTTACTGACTCGCAGTCAGGCTTTGAATTGATGGATGAATTGCCGCTGCTGTCAAGCAGTATCAGGCCAAAAACTATCAATGATGTGCGTCTGACGATATACTTCAATGCCGCAATGAACGTCAACGCTGCTGAAGGCCCAACCTTTGAGTCACAGGAGATATGTTTGGCATTTATGGATATAAACGACAAAGATGGAATTTATCGAGAGGAGGCAGTTCGCATTCCCTTTACTTGCCACGGAATAACGTTTTCAGAAGAAAATTGAACCGCTAAGCTAGTTTGATCATCTGCTTGCCTTAAACTATCCCATAGCACCAAATTCATCTGACTTGCACCTTCATGTGATGCTGAGTTTCAATATCCATGATCTATCACGAAGGCGAGTCAATCTCCGAGTTCAATCAAAGACTGGTAATTGCTGAGTTCGTCAACTTGCGTGCTAGGGCTCTTAGGCGCGCCGTGTTCCGGGTTGTAGTCATGTTGTTATCAACATTCAGTAGTGTCTATCACATTAGCTAGAATGTCAACAACACTAGCTACAGCTTGATCTATCTTCTGACCGTTGTGCAGGTGCCGTGAAGATTATCGGTGTGCTACGGCCTCCTGAAATTACTCACCAAGGTCGTTGTGCAAAGGACGGTCCAAACTGCTCGCATTCATCAGGGGTCCGTATATCACATCGGATCATCACACCTCCTGACTTTGTGCTTCAAGGGCGTATCGAAAATTTGCCAGCGCTGCTAATTTTCCAGCTTTTAAAAGACCCTCATGGCCAGGACATCTCAATGAACTTCTTGTCGCCATCTTTATGAAGCAAATGTCGCGCACGGTGTCAGCTTTGCTGACTGGCATTCTTCTAGTCATGCTCACGCATCGCAAGTTTGCAACTGTGCTGGCTTTTACTCCTTTGCCCCCATCGGACCTCGAACCCATTCAGCTACGTCCATGGCCTTTCATCAAACCCGAAGGCTGTGGTACACTTATTTGTGTCGAACTGAGACAGATGAAGAATTACATCAAACTTGACTGGAATGCTCTCTTGGACGGCAAGGTCGACTTCCTCGCTCACAACACCACAGCCCTGGAAGAGGGCCGAAATCCAACTTGTACAGTCGATACCACCACACAAGACCCTTACTTGTTCACCGTATGTCTGTCCAGGCAACAGTCGTCGCTAATCGATTACAGTTCATGGTGCGATTTGCAATTAGAGACTTCTTTGTCAAAAACACGTATTTTCACATTGATACGGACCTTGGTGAGGATCAATTTGCCAACCTCACAATCGTCAACATAGCGGCTGGCGCTTTCAAAACTTTCCATGAGGACGAGCCAAACATGATACAGATGCACCAGATCTGGCCTTCACAATACTGCTCTATGTTTGTAACGACGTTCGAGCGGTCTCAAGAGGAGAAAAACAATGGTGTGCCGCCGCATCTCGTGACAAGGGAGTGCTACTTGACAGATGGCGTTTAAGATCCAGATATAATGTTCAATGAGTAGTTCCAATTTAGCAATTGTCTCAATTTCACTATCAGCAATTCGTGTCCGCTAGTACTGCACAATAGAGAAGTTTAGCGAGTGGCTAAGGCCAAAGGGTGACTGAAGTTGGATTGCAATTCAACAGCAATTGCGACTGCAGCGGCAAGTGGACCCTTTCAGCCATTTGCCAGTGTCAAACTACTACTCCTCTGTGGTCGCCCTGTATTTCCATTGGCAAGAGAGAGCACTAGACAAGTTCGCAGTCGCTACAGCTGCTTGCTGTTTCTCCATTAGAGCTGTTGAAGCTCCAAGATGTCGAGGCTTGCATCTACGCTCTCGGCAAGCTTACCCAATGGCGAGCAATCGACTGTGCTGTGCGTTTACACTGGCGGTACCATTGGCATGCGGCAGACTGCTTCCGGCTATAAGCCTGCCAAAGACTATCTCTTTCAGCAGCTTGCTCAGAATCCAAAGTTTCATGACGCAAAGCATGGCTTGACACAGGTGGACGCGTTAGACGGGCAGAACAAGATTGAGCTAGATGCGCTGACTTTGCCAAAGGGCACCTTTGGAGGCACCGTCAGGTATGCTGTACTCGAGTATGATACGTTGCTAGACTCCTCCAGCATAGGCTTTGAAGACTGGCTCAAAATAACCCACACCATTGCGAGCAACTACAGGCTATTTGACGCGTTTGTCATCTTGCACGGCACCGACACCATGGCATACACGGCTTCAATGCTTTCCTTCATGCTCGAAAACCTAGGCAAGACGGTGATCTTGACGGGCAGTCAGATTCCCATCAGCCAACTCCGCAATGACGCCCAAGAGAACCTGCTTTCAACCTTGATTCTCGCAGGCCACTTTGTGATCCCCGAAGTTGGCCTCTTCTTTCATCACGAGCTCTTTCGCGGCAATCGCACAACGAAGATGAATGCCACTGGCTTTGACGCTTTTGCCTCGCCCAACTACCTGCCGCTGGCTACCGTCGGCGTTGACATTGTCGTGCATTGGTCTCGGATCCAACGACCAACAGCACATGCCGCTTTCCGCGTGGCAGAGATGCAAGAGGCCGATGTTGCCTCGCTCTACACTTTCCCAGGAATTAAAGCCTCGACCGTTCGCGCACTCGTCGCCTCCACCACGTTGCAAGGACTCGTCTTGCATAGCTTCGGCAGTGGCAATGTACCTGACGACCCGGACTTTATGGCCGCTCTTGAGGAAGCTGCAAAAGCCGGCATCGTGGTTGTAAATATCACACAATGTCTCGTGGGTAGTGTCTTGCCACTGTATGCAGCTGGCGTGGCGTTGCAGAAGATTGGCATTCATTCAGGCTATAACATGACAGCCGAGGCTGCGCTGACAAAGTTGACCTATCAGCTCGGCACGGGTGGTGACGCGGCTGACATTGGAAAAAATCTACGGGGCGAGTTGACATTGCCGCGCCTTGAGCAGTTTGAGTCGCCCTCGACAGAACCTGCGCCGCTGCGTCATCGCTTGGCCGATTTACTCTGGGCAATTCAAGAGCGGGACGCTGAACGCGTTGAGGCCATGGTTAGAGACCCAGATGTCGTCAATGCAGTCTACTTAGAAGGACAGACGCCGCTGCATTTGGCTGCAAAGCTGGGCAACACGCGCGCAGTGGCCATGCTACTGGCAGAGGGCGCCTTTTGTTTTGCAAAGAATGAACGTGGCGAGACACCGCTGTTTCTGGCCTTATCAGGCAAACACGCCGAGTGTGTCGCAATGTTGGAAGAATGCGGCGCACATCTCAACACGCAGGAAAAGCTCAGAACTTCTGAGCGGGCCGCCGTGAATTAGTGCTTGCGCTTCTCTTGAATCTTGACCTTGTACCAGACCTGTGGATTACCGGCTGCCTCGACGGCCGGACTCTCGCTGCCAGGCTCGCCTGAACGCGACTCAATCTCTTGAATGCGGCCAATGACAAAGTCTTTGCCACGGATGTCAACACCTGCCATGTCGAGAAAGTAGTGAGGTGCACCAACATTAAAGGCTGCCCAAGCTTGTGAATGATCGAGATTGGTGGGAAGGAAGAGGGCGAGGTCGCCGGCCACGAAGCTGCGATAGCAAAGCTTTTGTCGAGACTGCTTGTGAGAAGTAATGTATTTGCGTAATGCATGCACGACTGTCCCCTTGATGCTGTTGATGAATTGTGCATAGCGTTCTGGGTCAAAGACAGGATCTGGTGGCTGGAAAGGTTCTCTGTTGAGAAGCGTAAAGAGCTCGGACCAGGCGGCAGGAACCGTTTCGTACAGCGCACGCTTGGCATGACGATTGGAATCCTTGATGGACTCGAGTGCCGCCGTGCTCGTCTGCGCACGTTCTTCAAGTGTTCTGACATGCGCCTCGACCGTCTTGATGCTCGACTCCAAAGCCTGATCTGGGTCAATAGAAGGCACAATGTCCGACAAGATTGACAAGGTTCTTGTCTCGTGCACCGCTTCAATGTGAGATGCAGCCGCCCTGAGACTTTCGCCACTTAGCTTGACGGTCGCTAGACCAAAGACGCCACAGAATTCTTCAAACGCTTCTTGCGCTTCATCCAGATCTTGTGAGATATTTGTACGCTCCGCGATGACCTCAGCCAGCTCGCGTGACAAGGCCGCTTTGTCTGTTGCGTGCGCGTCCGTCACTTGCTTCAAGTTTGCCATAAGATCCGCTTTGGTCTTTTGCTCTTGCTCCAACAGCGCGCGCAGTCGCTTCACTTCCTCAGCATTGGCATCGTCTGCAGGCGCCCGCACTAGCGCTGGCTGTGGCGCTGGCTGTGCAGGTGGCAAGGGGTGTTGCTGTAGTGCCGCAGTCGTCTGCTCGAGGTTGCGCTTCGTCTTGTAGAGCATCATTTCGAGCTGGGAGACGCGCGACTTGAGATCTCTGATCTGCGCCTCATGCGCTGCTGTTGCGCTCATGCTGGGTCTCTTGCGCGCGCAGAGTCTTGACTTGAGTTTGTTGCGATCGGTCGCGAGGATGTGCAGGTCAATTGCGGGTGGGATGCATGCGATTACCAAATTACCAAAACAGGGTGAATGGCATGAGGGCAACAACACTTCGACAAAGACTGCATCTCAGCTACAGACTTCATTCGGTATATTCCGGCTCGCAAACATGTTCTAGAGACTGTTGCTCTATGCTATTGAACAGATGAGATGAATGTTGCTCATGTTCTAGACCAACAACGATCGCAGGTTCGTTGTTTGCATCGAACCTGGCCATCGCACGCTTGACGGGCGTGACTGGCCAAGGTTCTGACTCTGACATTTCATTTATGTATCCGGACCTCGATGTCTCTTGCATGTTTTCATGCGCATGACTCATATCGACTGTCTTGTACGGCATGATCGTCATCGCCAGCCTTCTTCTCAGGCGATATGAAGCGTCCTCCCAACAAGGATCGCTTTCAAGTCTTCAAACGACTTCAATATGCCGAGCAAGCTCATCTCGTTATTGACTTGCGGTATGTACTCAAGGAGGCTCGAAGATCTGAAGGCTGCTGCTCGTGATTCCCCGGCAGATCGCTCGTCTGTGGTGCCGATGGGACTTGACCCTCAGCAGATTCACAACATCGAGGCTAAACCAGCTTGCAAACCTGCCGCGCCAGATTCTCCTATTGTCACTGAACAGATGGGTACTGCTGCTGAACCGGGCGCTTCTGTCCACTGTGCGCCAGTCACATCCGTGGGTGGCTCGACACCGTCAAAGCACACTGCCAAGATTCCGGTCCAATCTCAAAACTCAATCTCACAAGTGTTGGCATCACATGCTTCTTCTTCTCATGCCCTTTCATCATTTGGCAAGCATCAATCGCCTCAGTATCAAGGTTCTACCTATGGTGGCGGGCTTATGCATAAAGGCGTTCCTGGATCGGTACCGGGAAGCATGCTTGGTGCAGGAATGGGCGGAATGGCCGGCGCTGGTCTCGATCCTGCATTTGGAAGCCAGCTTATTGGAGGCGGCATGGACGATCCATGCGACGGAGGTGATACGGCAACAGCCGATTCAGGTTGTGGTGATGGCGGCGTGCCTGCTATCCCAGGCGGCGGAGATAACTGTGGTACAGCAGACATGTCGGGCGGCGGCATGGACACTTGTGGTGACATTGACGCTGGTGGAGGTATGGATATGGGTGGTGGCATGGACTCTAGCGGTGGTATGGACTCTGGCGGTGGCGATCGCGATTAGGGAGGGCTGTCAAAGAAAACCCATCTACCTACCTAGGTATCGAAGGAAGCACACTCGAGCTTCTGACCATCTGACGAGCCTGTTCCATCAGCATGGATCAATGAATGGCGGGGGAGGTTCAAAGCGTCCTGTCTATGTATCGTTCATTGTCTAAAGTCATGTAATACTAGCACAGCCAGTGAGTCTAAAAGAGAAGCAAGCTTCCAAGTGACATGGCCAGCATGCACGAAATCGAAAGCTGCGGGAGCGTACCAGCGCTCGACGCCGGGGCCGTCGCAGGAAGACCAGCAACAGAAGCAGCCGCACTCATCTGTGCGATACTACTTGAAGATGTCGCAACACGAGTCATCGTGGTCATGCCGCGAGAAGTAGGCGACGCGGACGACACTGCAGCAACAGATGTTACGGCGACAACTGGGGTCGAACTGGTTGCTGCAATGGCAGCTACTGAAGTCTGCGCTTGTGGCACAGCAACAGCACTCGAGACCTGCACCTGAGCCTCGGGTGTGGCCACAGCAACGGCAGCCGGTGTCGTGGCCTGATCAGCCTCCTCAATCGGCGCAGCGACCTGTTGCTCGGGTGTAGGCGCAACCTGCGCCTTCCTGGCCACGAATGGCAGACCAGCTGCATGTGGGACCGTAGCTTTGATGCTTGGCACATCCGAGCTCAGCGAGAATTTTTGTTGCGAGACTTGTTGCGGTGCGCTCTTGGCTGGTGCAAAGTTGCCAGCCGGCGTGTTGCTCGTGACAAGCGTCATGGGCACCTGAAAGAAGCCACCAGACTGCGAGAGACTGCCCGACTTTTGCGCGAAACCAATCTTGTTTTCGGACATGTCAAAGATGGTGTAGACCGACTTGAGGAAAGCGTCACCAAGAAGCCAGCCAACAGACTTGGAGACGTCGTTGGCAATCACGGCGGCGTTGATGGAGCCGAGGCAAGTCTGCTTGGAAGCGTCGGTGTAGCCGCGAATCATGTCAGCTTTCGGGATAGCGTAGCTTTTGCCACCGAGTTGGAAGCTGACGGAAGGCGTGTTGGCACAGGGGAATTGCCAAGCGCCATTCACTTCTTGTGCACCAGGCACAGTCGAGTAGAGAAGCTTGACAGCAGCAGGCGGGCCAGTCACCAGACTGGTACCCGTGTCGACTACCGTTTGCATCTGTTCGCCTGCGGAAGCGTAGACGGACTGACCGTTGAAGCTGACTGCGTCCAGCGCAACAGACCAAAACTTGGTCGATTGTCCCTCGAGCCAAGCAATATCACCCGAAATTGCCTTTTCATCATAACCACCAAGTGTCAATTGGTTGCCGCTCGTGGCACCATTCTGTGAAGAGGCAAGACTGACGGCAAAGGCAGGTGACGCAATGACACCTTGTTCGTAAGCTTGCTGAATCCAAGGCTTGCTACCGCTCTTGGCATTACCCTGGAAGCCGAGACCGAGAATACCGAGCGAGGCCGGGTAGACCATGCCGACTTGGGCATCGCAGACACCAAAGTCAGCACTGACCTTGAGGCCGGCGATGCTCACCGTATCGGATGCCTTGGTGCATCGAATGGCAGCGCTGCTGTAGGTGGGCTGGAAACCTTCTCCACTGTTGCTATATGACGAAGAAGTACTGCCGTCAAAGAGCGTGGCGTCTTGCACGTTGCATTGAACGCATCCCTTTTGTGCGAGCCAAAGATCAGATGAACCCGAATCGAGCTGTACCTTGACTTTCTGCGCGTTGGAGCCGACCGTCAGCTCGACTTGGTAGAGCAAGTCAATGTTGTAGTTGGCGAGCTCGGTGATGCCGGTGATGGCGACATTGGTCGCGCGCTTCCGTCTTGACAAGCCGTTGCTTTGACCATATTTCGCTTCGATGGCGGCGACCTCTTGTTGAATGGCCGTCAAGGCATCGCTACCCTCTGCACGCCTTGTCAATGGCAATGCGAGGATCTGTGCGGATGCTGCTGCTGCAAAGGTTGCTGCAAGAAGAAGCTGCATGATAAGCTGTATACTGGATCACTTGAATGCGGGCAATGCTCCATCTTATAAAGTCGCGCATTGACCTGCGCTGTAGTACAAGTGAAAATGCTTGCGCTGTGATTAAGGATCTTTGCGACATCGATATACGTCGAGTGTGCAGTGTAACAGAGCTAGTAATACTTGTTTGGTAGTACACTGGCGCGAACGCGGCGCGCACTGACATCTGACGTCGTCTGCTGAATTAAAGTTGTCTCACCGAAGCCAGTGGTTTCAAAATTTTGTGCGGTTCGGCGCCAGGATTCCCGAGTAGAAGGTCAAAGTTAAGAGCCCCGGTGTCTTTCCAGAGTAAGTAAGCAGAAGAACGACGGGCGATCGCGGGCAATTAGCCTAGCTCATGCGAAATGATGCGCGCATCAATCTTGTAACTTTGCCATGCTTCGCAGAAGCAGCCTCAGCATCTTAAGAATTGACCTGTAGCATGACGATCAATAGGACAGCTGAGTTTGAGCTAGCTGCGCTTGCAATGTCCCAGGTGGCGGGAAGGGCACGTTCACTTGAGCTCTGTTGCGAGACGTTTGGGCAGCATCCGGTCTGTATTCTCATCATCATTGACGACTCACAATCTGGATACTAGTGGATACTAGACAGAGTGAGTCGCCTAAGAGTGCTTCAGACCTTCAGTCGGAGACTTTGTTTTAGTGATTTCGCAGGACCAAAACCTCGGGCGGCGGGCCACGCCCGCTGGGCGAAATGTCTCACAGAGCGCAACTTTGACAACCGACCTCGGGAGTCAAACTGACATGTCGAGCGGGCAGCGGGCCGCTTGATATTTGAAAGTGACAGACCGACCAGCGCTGTTTCGGAAAGCCAGCTCAACACCCCGGTTCCGGTCAGCGACTCTGAGGCCTGTGCAGTGTGCAGCGCTGAACCCCATATTTGCCCCTGAGCCATTGCAAGTGACACGGTAGAACGAAACGCTTTCGGCGGCGCTGATGAACATCATCCGATACACGACCAGTCTTGTACTTGTAGTGATACATTTGAGATACGTGACGGCACCTAATGAGATGGCTAAGAAGGCAAGCAATGCACATGACCACTCGGCTGCCTAATGAACCGGACAGCCATCCACTCGGCGATAAAGATGAGCGCGAGTCCGGCGGCTGCACTCAATAGCAAGAAGGGCATCTGCCGCAACCAACGTTGAAGCACCTCACGCCGTGTCTCGACCCGCTCGTCAAATACATGCTCCGCCAGCACGCCCATATCCAACTGCCTCTCAAAAGCCTGCCACAATCGCTCACGCGTCTGCGTCCGACCTTGTTCCAATTGCTCAAGCCGTGTCGCAAGATTTGCCATGCCCTCACGCGTATATTGCAGCTCTTTACTCATATCATCCACCGTACGCATCAATTTTGTTCGCGGCGCTGCACGGAAACTGTAACTGTCTGTGCTCACATCGCTCCGTGTCCGCGCATGACCTGGGCTTCCGCCATCAGAAACACCTGATCTCGGCGACCACGTACTCGCCTGGTGTAAGTTCCCATCCGAGGCACGTCGCTGCAGTGCAAGTGCCTGATAGCTACTCGGCGTCGTTTGTCGTGATAGCGGCGGCGAAGCATACCCATGTGTCTGCGGACGTGCTTGTGCTTGTGCTTGGACCTGGTGTTGGACAGGCGTTGCCGGCCGCACCGTTGTCGAGGCGCCAAAGCGTGCGCGGGCAGCTTGATGACGCGCAGGTGAGAACCCAGGCCATCCATAGCCATCGACCTCTTCCTCTTGCAGGGAGACTCCACCGCCCGATGCTTGCACCGCAACCTGACGGGCCGGTGATTTTTCAGCGAGCAAGGCAGAGCGAATATGAGCGAGTGGTGCGCGACGCGCCGAGCCAATCTCGCCTGGGCGTCTTGGTGTCGTCGCCGGTGTCGGTGATTGCGTACTCGATACGGATAGAAATGACCCGCGTCGGGCCAGGCGCCTGTCAGCGGGTGTGACTACGCGAGCGGCAGCGGCAGCGGCAGCGGCTTGCTCTTGACGTGCTTTTTCCTCAGGCGATCTGAGATCTGTGAAGCGTGTCGTGCGACGTGATGAAGCGCTCGAGAGCGCTGAGTGTGACTCTGATAGACTTGAGAGAGGGCCGTCCATGCGTGCCAGAGGACCCCTCAGGGGCCCGTTTGTGTTGTGGCGCGCGAGAGCAGGCGGCGAGATGTGGGCCGATGTCGTTGAGGCTGATGACGAACCGGGCCACAAGGGCGATGATGGACTTTCCAACATGACAGATTCATTGAAAGGGGGCCTATAGGTGGATTGAGGATGCCAGGCGCGTTCGTCCGGTGACGCGGCCAAGAATGCCTGAGGCCTCTGCGCGCTGTCCCGCGAAGAGTCCCAGGCATGATTGTCATGTAGGGCATGATACTGATCATGACGCTGCTGGTGGACAGATGTGTCGATACGTCTTGCTGGACTCCAAAATCCAGCCGGTTCCTGAGTCGCCGGCGGCGGCGGTGGTGTCCGTGCCGCACTGCGCCAATCCCGGTCGTCCGCATGTACCGGTGCCTCCATCGACACCGACTCATCAACCTCTTCGACAGGTCCAAAAAGCTCTCGCTTCACCTCATCCAAAAAACTCACCGTCGTGCCACGTCGGGTACCCCGCGCACTTTTCAAAATGCCATTCTGGGACGACCCTGGCGAGGAGGCCGGATCGCTGCGTTGTGCAGGACTGGGATAGGACATGGAGTCACTCATGCTCTCTTGGGAGCTGTAAAGACCATGCGCGCGCGATGTTTTCACCTGCGAATCGCTCGAGCGAACGGCGTTGCCATTGTTATTGTTATGGTTCATGTCGCGGTCGCTGTCTTGCGCATAGCTCGGCGCCATGGGCAGGGCCGTAGCCTAGCAAAGAGGCTCGATTGAAGCGACGCCAAGTATGTTGCTGTGCTAGGACCTATTGACTGTGAGAGACATGAGTAGATCGCGACGACGTCGGCGCGTTTTTTGCGAATGAGTCTGTTGTTGCGTCTTGGTTGTCTTTGTTCGACATGCATGCGGAGAGCGTCGGCAACCAGGAACATCAGGCATCAAGCACATCAGGACTCAGACAGAGAGAGACTTATCGGGGAGCAGGCAAGATAAAGGCCTACAAGAGGGAATAGAATAATACGGCTAAGGCTAGTAAAGAAAAGAACGCTGCATGTGCTTATAACTCCGCACGTAGAAGAAACGGGAATGGCGAAATTGGAAGACGCCGCTGAAGGAGAATGGCAAGAACAAGTAGAGGGAGCCGTCTGCCAAATGAAGGACAGGTCAACGACGCAGCTGCGGTTCAACGCCATCGCCGCGCAACAAGGCACTCTTTTGACAAAACCAGCGTGGGAATTCCACCTCGAGTCGCGGCATGATGACCGTCGCCGGCAACCCACCCGCCACGGTCGCCGCCGCCGCCGCCGCAGCAGTAGCAGCAGCAGGATTTGACAAGGCGCCCGGCGAGTGAGGACCGACGACTTGACGACTTCGCCAGAACCTTTCCTGGTCATCGAGCAAGACGCTCCATTCACTCAATGAACGTGTCCAAAGCCTCTTTCGCCCTTCACCCAACGCAAACGCTTCCTCATCCTCTGCGTGGTCTGTCAAGGTGGATGCATCCTGAGCACAAGCAGAGACGTCCACAAACGCAGGCAATCGGCCATGTTGCGCGAGATCCATCACGCCATCCAAGAATCGAATCGCATCCGCATCCCCCGTCAACGACCACTGCTTCCCCACAAACTCAGCGACAAACTTGAAGCGCGGCTGCTGTTGCTGTTGCGCATGAAATGCAGGCACAGGCACAGGCACAGGCGCAGAGACCGGTGTTTGTTGTAAAGGACTGCCACGCGCCGTAATCGACCTCAACGACCGTGACGCATGCGGCGGCG
The DNA here is from genome assembly GCA_003717165.1 of Protomyces inundatus. Lineage (NCBI taxonomy): Eukaryota > Fungi > Ascomycota > Taphrinomycetes > Taphrinales > Protomycetaceae > Protomyces > Protomyces inundatus. The sequence goes on along the minus strand of QXDR01000343.1, from coordinate 41,372 downwards.
TCATGGTCAACGTCGCCATGCCACCACCCAACACGGCCAAATCTCGCCGCGCCTCCATCTCATCCTCTTCCGCTTCATCCACATCAACCGCTTCGTCTTCCTGTCTCGGCGGCGAGGGCGGTGCCGTTGCCTGTCGCGTGGCAGGGGCAGAGGTATCTTCCCAAAGACCACGGAAAAGGCCAAGCTTGCGCTTCACAAATTGCGCAGCTGCGCCATCCAGGACTTGACCTGCAGCCGTCATGGTCGCGCTCGTCTGTTGCGGCGGAGAAGGTGGTAACGGCCCGGGCAGCGACGACGACGACGAAGACGTTGTCGTGATGGACTTGCCATGTTGTTCGGCCCGTGAAAACAAGGCAAGAGGTCGACCTGCCATCTGAGACGGACCTGTCGCGGCCGGCGCTTGTGTTGCGAGACAGGGTCGAATGGCGAAACGCTTATTGGGAATCGGATTGCCCGGTAGACAATCACGCAATTGACAATGTTCGCCCAAACTCGTGACGAACGTCCGTTTCAAGAGTCGTTGGACTTGGAGTGGGTGGGTGACGGCGAGACGGTAGCAAAGGAGGCGCATGTAGTGATCGCGCACAATGCCACTCCAATGCACGAAATAACGCTGCCAGCGTGTTGGGCCAATCAATAAAGCAGTCGCGGGTGCATGGCTGGCAAAGAGGGGCCAATGCTCATAAAGATAGGCAAACACGCGAATCTGAAGGATATGGTTTTCCGTATCGAGGGCGCGTTCGAGGACGAGTGTCCAAAACGCAACCTGCTTGATGCGAAGCAATGAAATCAGGTCGAGGAGGTGAAACACGGCGGCGGCTTCAAAAGCGCGCGTCTTGCCTGCCACGTTGCGAAGACACTGCTCGACGAGCGTGGCGAGACGTCCATCGACCTGGCCCAAGATGCGACCGAGATGCGCGAGACGCGTGTTGGGCGCCGGTGTCCGGACGGCAAGCACTTTGGTCATGATTTGTTCCAGTCGCTCGGCAAGCACGTCGTCGGCATCGTCATGCGCAGGTCGCTGGATATAGATTTGGCGGAGGAATTCGCAAAAGACGTCGACTTGACGCACACGTTTGCACCAGGCCTCATCCGGTGCGTCGTTGTTGCTTGAAGAGGACGGTGTTTCTGGTGCGAGACAGGAGAGGCGCTTTGAAGCTGGCGTCAGGAATCGCGCGCGCAAGGTCTTGTAGGTTGGCGTATGCAGTAAATAACCCAATGCCAAAAGTCTTGCAAACGGCACCGTCGGCAAGACCGTCGCGTCTTGCGCCAATAAAGTCGATAGCGTCAGTGCATAATGCGCAGGCCAGAGACTTGCCTTGAGCAGCGTCGGGTGCGAGGCGAGTGCCCAGACGCAGACAAAGACGGTTGGATGGGGCGGTGAGAGGAGTAGTAGATGATGCCACCATTTAAAGAGAAAAGCGACGTCGGTTTCGTCAAGCGTGAGCGGCGGCGGCGCTTGTTTACTTATGTGCGAAGCAGCTTGAGGGTGCGCTTGTGCTTGCGCGTGGGCATGTGCATTCGACCGCGCGAGAACGGGCAAAAGCTGGGTCTGTAAGATGCCGACATTGAACGATTGTGAGTAAGTTTTGAAAGCCGCCTCGAGACGCGAGCCGCTGGCGATGGGTGCAAGGGCGATCGGTTCTGGTGAAGCGGATCGAGAGCTGATACTGGCGAGGGAGGAATCATCGGTGATGAGACTCGGTGGACGCGAGGCGAGCGTCGTGGTTGTCGTTGTCGTCGCTGTTGAGGGCACGATCGGCGTCGTTGTGACCGAGACAACTTCCTTATCGCCGGCGCGCACCACGGTCGTTGTCGTTGTCGCGGCGCCACCGCCAAAGGTGAAGAGAGATCGTTTACTCAATCCGCTTGAACCGTGTCGCGCGAGCCCTTGCTGTTTCTGCTGGCCAAGGCTTCCGGACGTTAATGAAGAGAGAGAATGTGTGCTGAAACCGCGAAAGGAGTGTTTGCGTCCGTGTGTATGGACATTGGCTGCCGTGACGGCGACGGTCTCTTGCTGCTTTTGAGAATGGACGCGGGCTGGGACGACGGGGAGGACTGTCATCTAGCAGAGCTGCATAGGACTCTTTTTATTGATTCTTTGTGTCTTTTTGTTTCTCTGCTGTTGGATCCCTTTGTCTTTTTTTTTGTTTTTGTGTACTTGTATATGTCGCAGTGGTTGTGATGGGAGGGCAAGGGATGGGTGGATTAGGTTGTATATAAGAGAGAGAGAGAGAGAAGGAAGGATGTAGGGAGAGAGAGCGAGCGAGTGAGTGAGTGTGTATGTCTAGTTGCAGCAGTCCTTGCTTGGTTGAGGCAATCGATTGACTGATGACTGACTGATGACTGTACGAAGAGAGAGAGAAGAGAGAGAGAGAAGAGAGAAAGCAAGAGAAGAGAGAGAGAAGCGCGTCTGTTTGATGGCCTCGATCACAGCGATCCATGAACCAGGACCATGATTGAGTGATCACAGTGCATCCCGACCCAAATCAGGCCTTCCCCTGGCAAGAATGATTGGCTCAAATGCAACCTTCTCTCCCCCCTTGACATCATTCGCATACAATCAGGGACTCGTATCCTAGCACAAGCTAATAGACCTATTACTAGGCTATTAGTAGCTAGGACTAGCCTAGTACTCTTTGGCTATCGCTGCTACAGGCCTAGGCCATGGCTAGAGCGAGACTAGATCATCATACCAGTCTCCTATTCCACCAATCTATGAACAGGATCTACTGCTGGGTGCTCGCAGGCTGCAAGGACCGGTCCCAGACAGGTCTGCAGGCGTCGCCAAATTCTTTCGCTCGCTTCGGCCGCGATTGAGCAACGAGCGCCGCTAGGCACTGTAGGGCAGCTAGCATGTGCGGTGCACCGTGCAAACTAAATTCGCCGAACGGCAAAACCGGGGTCCTAAAATAGACCAGGCGGGCGGGCGGCCGGCTGGCTGGCTAGCACAGATTCGATTCGAGGAAAGAAAAGAAAAAGAAAAAAGTCTGTAGACTCGAACTGCTCAGTGCTCAATCAGCTCAATGCGACTGCCTTCCGGCGTTTCGGGTCATCGGGTGCCACCGTGCCGACTGCAAGTTCGGTGAACGAGTGACTGACATTGGGTCAGATGTTCAGAACGACGCGCGATCGCTCTTTGACTCGCCCGTGTCGTCAGTCATGCGACGCGTGCCTCTGTCGTATAGCTTGCTAAATTGCCGTTGCAATCGCGCTCCCGTACGTACACGGGTCCATGGACGAGTCAGTGACGACGTCTAGATCTGACGTGAGCGTGCAGACTCAAAAAGAACAGAGCGTGTAGATTGCCGACGCTGCTCAGCTTGGCCGACACGAGCATGCATGCCGATCACACGATCTCCGCCGCATAATCATGGATCAGGATGCACCGGTCGTCGGTCGATGACCACAACGGTTCACAAGTGTTTTGCACTCTTCTCATTTGCCATGTGAGGCCCATGTTGCGAGCGACGAGCTCTTCGGCTGCCACAGGTTGGTACCATTGGCACTGGCAGACAAGTTCTAGGCTCTCATCAGTGGCACTTTGGCCAGCGAATCACTGGGCATGCACTCGATGTACAACCTATTTGAAAAAGCTTAAAGTTTGCATTTTGAAGCACTCGTCACAACGCGGTCGACATGTGACGCGCCTAGACCTCGGTCGGCTACGAAGTGCTTTGTTCTGCTTCATTAAACAGGCGACGTCCTGCTACTGGACTTGCTTTCTGGAGCTTTGAACGCCTTGACGTCGAGCGCATGGGATCAGGAGAGCAGCATGATCATGAGCGCAGGCTTGTCAAAGAGCGGAGTACACGCTGTCCAACATATCGTTAGCAAACCACTACGCAGATGACAAAGCGTGTATGTAGAAGCGAAAACATCACCATGTTTCGATCGAGCGATATCAGAGCACAGACAGTGACATAGAACAGCCCGCAAAGAGAAGCGCAGACTGAGACACGCTTGTGAAAAGAGCTCCGATATTTGCTCACTGCTGTCAAGGACATCAGCTCCCGCCCTGCGCAACGAAGGCTTCATGTCATCAAGCAAATACTTCCCATAGGTCCGCAACATGTAGTAGAAAGAGTCTAGGTGACCATAGCATTAGGCGAAAGAGCAAGCACAAACAGAGTGGATCGAAAATCGGCAGCTTGTGTCTGGTCGCGTGAGAATCAACAAAATGAACAAATGCAAGACGACAACGACACTCGATAGCGCGACCTTTCACCAAATAACACGGATCCTCTCTAGACAAGCACAGCGACAGCCTAGCAACATCGGCAGCATAGCGCACGCACTGTCAAGGACTGCCGACTGAGCGGCGAACAAGCAGCCTAGAGCGGCAGCCGCTCGAAGGCTCCCTCTCGCCACGCGCGCGCCTGACCTCTCACAACAAACACCCTCTCCCATCCCCCCTCTCCCGTCGTGTGATGACCTCCCTCCACGCTTCCACAAACCGTCCCACAAATATCGACATGGTACCGGCCACCTCCGGCAGTGATCGCGCAGCCAGTCGACCTTCCACAAGCAACGTGCCAGCTTCCGTCCAAGTCCCCCATCTCGCTTGCTCTGAGGCCTGTGGCGCTGACCCTGCGCGTGCTCAGCAGTGGACGTTGGATGACTATGCACGCTTGCTTTATGGGCTGCGCGATCACTTGAACCATAAGCTCAGGTAAAGAGCCATTCCGTCTTTTTTGAGTGTATGCTGATAAGCTAGTGATGTCCCCTTTGCCGCTGTCGCAAGCTCGATGCGCCACTGCGAGTACATCGCCAAGACACGCTACGTGCGCTTGCGATTTATTCTACTGTCTCAGCGCAAATGGCAGAACCTCTGTACCGCCATCCAGCAACTCGACGCCGTCAAGCAACGGAAAGGCAGCGGCGGCTCCATCACGCACGAACAACTCGCGGCGCAACTACGTGAATACGGTGAAGCAGTCGAGGGGCTCGATGAGAAATATCATGAGCTGAAAAGGGCGCAGATGGTGCAGCGACGACAACAGGCTCATTCAGAAAGTCCAGGCAAACGGCCATCGTCCCACGCCGAGTCGGTCGTGGTCGCTTCTCCTGCGACACAAGCGTTGCCTTTCAGTGCCGAGCTTGTCTCTGCTCGACCGGCCTCTGCCATCGCTACTGGGACCCCCGCAGCGAAGATGACAAGCGAAAAGGACAGCACACCCAAGTTGCCTGAAATGATGATGATGGACGCGCCCATCATCAGCGAGCTGGATATTGATCCGGCCGAGGTGTCCGACGTGGATGAGACCATGAAGGACGCGCCTGCAGATGCGGCTGAGCAGGCGCTCGCGCAAGCCACACCAGCTCTACCTCCACAGCCTGCTCCCCAAGCTGCGGCGCCCATACCTACGCCAGTACCGGCTCTGCAAGCTGTGGTGCCCGATGCTGTGCCTGCACCAATTGCGCAAGCCGGTGGTCCTTCGCCTGCTCCCAGGCAAACCCCATCTCTGACGGTACAGACCACTGCCTCTGCAGTGGCCAGTCCGCATGGCACACCAGGCTTGGCGGCTGCCGTACTCAAGGCGGCGCATGCGCTGCCCTCTGATAACGCAGCCACGACGCCCAAGAGTGAGCCAGCCTCCTCTGTGCCCGGCTCGCCTCGTCAAGCGCGCTCGGTCTTGCGCAAACGTAGTGAGATTTCAGCAGATGCCGAAATCATCGACTTGGATGCGCCAGAATCGGCTTCGGCGCAAAAGCTAGCTGTCGAGCCCGTCGCTGTTGCGCATAATTCTGCCGTTTCGCTTGCTTCGGTAGAGCCGCTGCCGGCATCGCAGCTGAATGCCTGGACCGATTCTGAACTCCTCGACCTCATCAACTTTACATCTCAGCTCATCAGGCATCCCTACAACACCTTTACGGCTGAAGTCGTGCACGGTATTGCCAAACAATCCTTCAAGTCACGGCCTGCCATGGAGATTCTCACAGCTGGCCGTGCCCTCGTGAATCGCGTGGATCTGACACGGCTTGAGAGTAAGGCTTCTCATCCAGGTGCGCTCAAGCTGTTGCGTCATCATTTGGCACAAGAGCTTGCTACGCGGCGCGCATCGCAACCAAAGGTGCAGCCAGTCGCAACGACCCCTAATAACGACTTGGCTGAAGGACCCAGTCAGCCACCTTGGACGGCGGCTGCCAATGCTGAAGCGCCGGCAACTGCTCAAGCGCCAGTCGATGTCGTCATACCTGCAGGGCTTGCAGGTATTGAGTTGGGCATGCCGAGCAAGAACCTACCAAAGACTCAACCACGCTCCTCTCCGGTGATGGTTTCGTCACAAAGTCTGCCAACAGTCGATCGAGCCCAAGTTGCCTCTGCTGACTCCTCTGCCCTGCTCAGCAGGTCCGACATGCAGAAGATATCTTCTGATTCACAACAGCAGCTTTACCAGTTGCAGTTGTTGCAAAATCAACAGCAGCAATCGCAATATCAACAGAGCCAGCCACAGCCATCGCAAGAACTAGGTCGCCCGCAGTACAACGTTCAGCCGCAAGAGCAGCAAAGTACCAATGTGTCTGAAAACTATACGCATCAGCTTGAGTCCAGTGGACCTGCTCAACAGGTCCCACTCGATTCTCCTAGCATCTCTTCTCAATCAAGTCAATATTTGCAGCAGCGTATTGCAGTGTATCGACGGCGCGTGGACGGACTCAATAACCAAATGGCTACTTTTGAAGCCAATCTTGCCAACATGCATGCTATGGGTCAATTGACTGATTTGACGGTCCGACAACAACATATCGGCATGTTTCGTGAGCTCCAAAGAAAGCAGGCCAGCGAGATTGGAAAGCTCAACAAGCTTCTTCAGGCAACAGGACAACCGCTGGTCTTTTCAAGGTTTCTTGACCCGAAACGCTACAGCAAGACTGACGCAAATGGCACACCTGCTCGTCAAGAGACAGTCAATACTCGACGGGCGTCGGCAGACTTGCCATCGCCTGTGGGGCAGTCCAGTCCACAGCTGATGCAAGCTCCGCAAGTTGCTGCCAATGCTCAACATACGCAGCACGGTGCACGAGGCCAGGCGGCTTCAATGCAAGTCTACAATCAAACTTTACAGGCGCTCGTGACATCGTCAGCACCCTCTCGAGGAATGCTCGTCGATGCCGCACGCGCAAGCGTTTCACCACTGCCGTCGCCACAGTTTGACCAGAGCATGATCAGCATGAACTCCTCGGCCTATGAGCCACCACCGGCCTTCAACAGCCCCACGTGGCGCAGGCTACACGCGCTCATTGTTCAATTTGAGACGAACCTGCTCCTCGAGCTCGAACGCCGCAATGTGCCCTTTGAAAAGCGTCAGGCTATTGTGCGCTCCCAGCGCTACAATCCAACTGCCTACGCCGATCGTGGCATCCCCGCGACCTGGTACATGTCGTATTGGCAGCAGATTTCGTGCATGACGCAAGCCGAGGTCAATCAGCTTTATCCGACTGTGCCATCTTCTTCGCAGACTGTTGCGACAGGCAGTACAGATCTATCGTCGGGCGCTAGCCTCCCTGCGCAGCGCAAATCCGTCTCTACAAGCCGTGCCAATCGTTCAAAGAGTAACGGGCAGTCTCTTGCATTGGGAAGTCCTGGCATGTTTCATTCGTCCGCTTCTATGCAAGACGTGTACATGTCAAACTCGCCAACGATGCAGCAGCAGCAGCAGCAGCAGCCGCAGCCGCCTTGGGCGTCCAACAATGCGACTCATATGGCCCAGCAGATGCCAAGCAGTCGACCGGGTAGCGGCCAGCCATACGACGCCTCGGAGAGCGGCATGCCTGTCTTCGGCCATTTTGCCCATCCCCAATCAGCTCAGCAGTCTCAACACCATCAATTGCAGCAGGCTCATCAACAGCAGCAGCAGCAGAAGCAGCAGCAGCAGCAGCAACAGCTTCAGCTCCAGTTCCGGCTTCAGCAGCAGGCGCTCCAAGCGCAACACGCCCAACGCGTCGATGCTCAATTCACTCAGACGCCGACTCAACAGGTCAGCTCTGATACATTAGCTGATCCGCTAGCCCAACAATCAGACGGCGCTGCGTCAGGTTTTTCGGGAGGCAACCTATCGGCTTCCGCAAACAACATCTCGTTGCAAGAAAGGGCCGCAGTCTTACGCGCCCAGCTTCTCAGCAACCAGTCAGCCCCCTTCAAATCACGCGCAACGCAAGGCGATACCGTGATGACTGACGATGGCACTGCAGAATCCGCTGGGCAAACGCCAAGCCTTGCAAAGCCCCCGTCTCCTGTGTCGCAGAAGCGAAGCTTGTCGGATGCCTTGGCGTCATCGGAGAAGCGGCACAAGACATCTTCTCCGCAGATGACGAGCAGCTACACATGGCTCCCTGTTGAGACGCCTGATGGCACAGCTTCAACGGCTGGCGGCGCTGTGCTTGCACCGTCGCAAACGCCGACCATTGACGCCGCTGCTACGGCTGCGGCGCAGGCGACCCAGCCAGGGGTACCTGCGAGTCTTGCTAACCCGGCGCCCACCATGACCTCTGCGCATGAGCCTGCGTCGATCTTGTCGATGCCACCGCTGAAACAAACGCCTGCTGAGACCCTGGCTGGATCTGGCATGGCAGGCGTCAAGGGCGTAGACACGGCTACCATACCGAATGGCTCCGCCGCTCCACCCAAGGCAATCGACACGACGGCTTTACAGACGCTGCTTGATGCACAGGTACCGGCAGAGGAGATTCAAGAGTACTTTGAGTTTTGCCGCGATGCGGAGACGGCAGAGGAGCGCGAGTATGCCATTGGCGCGCTGCACGAAGCTCTATGGCAGCTGCCAGAATTCAACCTCGAAAGTCGTCGGCATGTGACGGGTGTACGCATCTACTTGAAGCACAGACGCATGCAGGCTGCCCTGCTCTCTCGCATGATGTGTCAAGATAAGAGTGCCGTGCCTGAGCAGCGTCTGCAAAAGGCGAGTGAAGAAGAAGGTGTCTGGAAGCAACTTTTCCAGCTCTACGGCAGTCTCACCAGACTGTCTCTTTAGTCGCAGTCTCTTCCCTCTCCTTTATAGAATTTGAGCATGTCGAGCTCGTTTGCGCATCAGTTCGTGCTTGTGTCGCTGCCAAACATTGAACAACCCTCGCTCTCCTAGTTTGCGCACCCCCTGAGCCCAACATCCATCCGGCAAAGAATCGCTTCAACAAGCTTCATCAAGCATCTCGGAGAATACAAAAGCCTAGCATGCCAGATGCCTCACCCACAGCCATCTATCGCTACCTGCCGCGCCTCCAAGCCGTCGTCTGCAACGCGTGCAGCTCCTGCGTCCACCCACACGAACGCGATGTCGCGTGGCATGTGCCTGGCCGGTACTGCGCCAACGACGCAAAGAAGCATCCAGAAAACCACATCCTCTTCCTTGAGCGGTACGCTCTCTGCAGCACAAAGGAGCTCGTTCGAAGGACGCCCGACACACGGGCGCAACCGGTGCCAAAAGTGCCTGGCATAGCGCTCGAACACGCGTTTAGCTGTGAGGGCTGCGGTTACTTCATTGTGGACTGTGAGGTTGGCAGCAGGTTGGACAATCGCGTCTTTCGCAACAGTGAGCAGGAACGCTTCCAGCATGTCAGTCAATGTGCTGCCTTGCCACCGTCCTCGCGAGACTTGACGAATGACCCACATTGTCTCAAGCCCTGGCGCAAATGCGGCGTGCAGACCTTCTTGCGACACAACAAGCTGAAGCGCTACTTTCGCGTCATGACAGCAAGAGGTTCGCTCGACTCGACCTCGTGGGGTGACTACTTAGGACAGGCGGTGATTGGCAAGGCTTCGGACCCAAGGCTACGTCTGCTGTCGGAGGCTGACAATCGATCGCGTTCTGGCAGTCCCGATGGCGGTCTTGACTACTCGCAGCGTTCCTTGCAAGGCTTCATCACCGGTGCAAAGATGCACGACAAGACCATGTCGCACCCGGCCAAGACAGGCACTGCCAAGCGTATGAGCGCTCTAGACAGCCAAAAAGATCAGCTTCGGCGCGAGGAGGCTCGGAAACGTCGGCATGAAGAAGCACGTCGGGCAGAGAACAGCTACCAAGCCGAGCGAGATTGGCATTTCCGAGACAAATCTGAGCAAGTGTTGCGCAAACGTGGCCATGCTGCGTGTGAAGAGGACGGGAAGGCGGCATTGCCCATCAGGCCACAATCATGGCCAAAGCCAATTGACCGCGGCAACGGCCAGCGTGACAGTGATCTCGACTATGGCGAGGGCATTGCCAGTGATGTGCCAGAACCAAATCTCATCAACTCCACGTTGCTGTCTGAGGGCGAGATTGAACCGCTGGCGCGCCAGAAAGCCGCTGCCGAATTGAGTGTCCAAGCATCGCTCAGTAAGTCCAGCAAGTCTGCAGGCAAGCATACAACCGGCATCCAGCCAAGGAAGAGCAAGGCCAAGAAGATCGTTGCGAGCTTGAGTGACGAAGACGAAGCTGGCTCAGGCTGGGTGCGCCCGACGTTGCCATGCACACAACTCGACTCAATCAAGATGCGCCAGCAACCAGTCCAGCAACCACCTTGGCAGATGCGCGAGACAGCCGCCGAGACAGTACCATCGTCAGACGGCATTGAGATTCCTCTACCAATCCTGCCGACCGAGCCTGCCCCTCGCCAAAAGAAGACACTCAGCAGCCAACAGTCGTCTGCCGTCGCAGCACGTCGTCGACACAGTTCCAATATCCGAGTGGCGGGCACCTTTGACTTGTACCAGCTGGCACCTCAATTTCTTGGCGCCCTTGATGCGGATCTACCGGCCGAGTTGGAAGAATATCTCGACCTGGCCGATGCTGCCGGCACACCAAACGAACGCCGCTTTGCCTTTGAGTGCTTTGACGATTTGGTCTTTAGCTTGCCAGATTTCCCAGCTGGGCCGAAACATGCGACAGGTGTCAAGCTGTATCTCATGCAGAAACGCAGCCGGGCAGAACAATTTTTGTCTGCAGCAAATCAAGAAGATGCCGAGTCATTGGTTGCAGCATGGTATGAGCTTCTGAACCGATACAAGCGACGTCGAGCCGAATGACGAGACGTGTGATAGGATGGATGATTGAGACCAGTATGATAGAGCGTAGCAGCAGATTGGGTCGGCGGTACATAGCTGCACTTGCATCATAGATAGTCAGCGCGTGCCAAGGACCTAAGCTTAAGGTAGAGCCTGCGGGCAGCGGGCATCTGTTCGTAGCGAGCATTTTAGCCGAGTTAAGTTGACGACAACGGTCGCCGTCCTTTTCAGCTAGACAACACTTGAGCCAGGCTGTCTACGGACTGGAAGCTAGCGCATCTGCGGATATCGCATCACAAGGTGCCTTTCGGCTAGAAGAAAAGACTCATGCTACAGCTCGTCTTCTCTTAGCCTCAATCAAGCTTTCTACTCTGCTCTAAAAATGTTAGACCCCGAAATTATGTACTGGACGTCTATGCTGCCGGGTACAACCTCTTATCCAGTGCCTAACTCGCATCCCGACTACGTCTATTGTCCTGGTCTATTGGCAGTCATGTGCAGGGCTTGTGGGAGTATGATTCATGCAGAATCTGGGTCATGGACCAAGGTCGGTGGTGCGTGCCACGTCTACAAGCACAAGCTCTTGGGTGAAAGCCTGGTGGGACCACAGCAAGCGAAAGCTTGGGCCACACGCTATCTTAAAGGGCTGAAACTGAGAACTCCTCAACAAATTGTCGCCAAGACGCCAAAAAACAACGAGATGTCGCTCAGCATTCCTCACTTGACAGTGCGGAGCGGCAAGCGCTGCGTCTATTGTGGCTTGATCGTGGCAGGACCGCATCCTGACGACGTTGGTATCAAGCGATTGTCTATTATCTATCTGCTAATCGTTCCAAGATCTAATCAAGCATACATGGACGCATGTCAAGGAAGGAGCGCGCCTCGTCAAGGACCGCATAAACGATACCGCAGCGCACTGGACGGCGTGTCGCTACCAGACGTTTTTCTACAGCCAAGGACTCCGTCGCGATTTTGCTGTTCTTGAGAAAAATTTGCAAAACATCAGTCTCCCGCTTGCCCCTCGGCTGGACCATAAATTACAGTGCAACAAGCCCGGCTGGCTGGTCAGTACTGCGCAGCTCCAGCTTGAGAATCAAACTCCATCCGCGCTCATCGCATTGGCCGGCAATCCCTTGATGAGCATCGATAGCCCAGATGCAGCAGCTTTTAAAGATTCTATCATGACTGGACTAGATGACGTGGATGATATTCGAGGTGGCCCTGCTAACAGACAAGAGCAAGAGGAGGCCACACCAGCGGAGCCCAAGTTAAGGGAAGGATCCAAGCAAACCCCAGCTCCTAAGTCTCCTCAAATTGACGCTCATGAACTCGAAATGATGCGACGGCGACAGGAACGATTTGGGCCGCCGAAACCCAAATCTCAGCCGAAGGATGCTGACACAAGAGCGCCAGCCTCTGACGAGTCAAGCAAGGGATTGATTAGCAAAGCTGAACCTGCCACCATTCGACCGGCTGAATTTGCCAAAAGTTCAGACACCAGCGACACCAAGGGCCATCAACCCAGACAGCTATCTATTGCCTCAAACCCGCTTGCTGCGCCAACAGCCACCACAGCACCACCAAATCCTCCAACGGAACCCTTTTCTCAATCGAAGAACAAATCATCTGCCAAGGACATACAGCAAGCAGTCGCCTCCGAACAACAGGATAGTGGGCACTCCGTTGCCAAACGCAGCGATGTGCATGACAGAAAGCTGAGCGTCACCGAGCAGCGTCGAGTAGATTCCCTCCTTGATAGGCCACTGAAAGCCCCACGACCCTCATACATGCCCTCCAAACGATCCGAGTCGCCAGATTTGCTCGATATGGTACGATCTGAGCGAGAGAACGGTGGGAAGCATTCAAGAACAAGCAGTCCTCAACAAAGCTTTGCACCCCACAAAGCCGACTCGCGCTCGTCATCTGTAAGCTCAAGAAGACAAGATTACAATGAGAGTCGTCAGCCCTTTCAGCCGCAGCAACGAGATGACAGGATACATCCGGTCGACGCACCCACGGCTCCAGCCAGAGAGCAAAGCACACCTGGTGCACCCAGAGCTCCTGCCAAAGAAACTTCTACAGCCTCAACGAGAGAGCAGAACAGTGTCATGTCGTCCAAAGCTGCTGTCGAGGGACCTTCACAGGCCAAGGCGCCGCAGCAGAAGCAGGAAAAGAATGCTTCATCTCCGCCTCGTATGGTGCATTCGCTTCGCCCTCAGCAAAATCCGGCTCCTGCCTTGGAACCTCTCGCTGTGCTCGAAACTGAAGCTGGCGAAATCAAATTGGCCATGTCTGTCCGTGGCCAAGGATTCGAAGAAGTGTTGGAATTGGATGGCGTTCGTCTTGCGCAATCCCTTCGGGGAGAGGAGGATGCCGGTCCGGTACCCGTCCTCGCCGTTCCTGAAAAGCCGAGACGGAAGCTCAAGATTCGACAAAGCTCGCAGAGTGATGTGCCAACCGCCGAGTCCTTTCAATCGAAGGCGACGAATCCTCTCGCTGGATCGTCACGTCCTGGCTCAGCAGCGCGGCCCTCAACAGCGTCAACAATGCCGCCTTACTCACCAACGTCTGTGCCATCTCTGTCCAACACGCCCGTCACAACACGCCCCTCGCCTGTGCCAAGAGTGCCAGCCGTCTCTGTCCTATCCAGATCGCAGTCGCAATCCTCGCCAAGTATCAATTCGCAGGAGCTGCCAAAAGCTGCGGACCCATCGGGCAGCAAGCTGGCCCTAGTCAGCCCTCGACTCTTTGCGCAAATCACTTCGACGATACGGGATCTCGTGGATAAGCGGCTCTCTGAGCCGCCCTCACTACGTGTGGCCATGCCCGAGCGCACTCCTGCAGGATCTGCGCGTATCCCTGTTGAACACCCATTGGAGCCTGTTGTTGACGCGCCAATCATCGAGACGCCAGGGATCGAATCAAAAGTGAAGACTGAGGTCAAGGAAGAGACACCTGTTCTTCAAGATTCCAGGCCCATGGACATTGATCACGAAATATCAATGCCGCAAGAGAAGGTTGAAACGCCTGTGGTTAGACCCATCACCACGGTCGATGTGGCAACACCGCCCATCGCGCCTGTCATCAATGAATCAGCTGTAGCAGTCGAATCGCTACTCTCAAATCAAGTGACAGCGATCCCACAGACGTTTCTCACATCACAGCTGGCAACCCCGACACCTGCTAGTCCCCTCATTCCCTCCGACTTGGACACAAAGGCACCTCCGGTTAGCGAACTCGTACAACCGTCTGAGTTACTCGAGTACCTCGACCTGTGTCGCGAAGCAGAAGACAACGTTGACCTACAACGTTATGCTCTGGAAGCACTGCACGCGCTGTTGTGGCAGTTGCCTGATTTCGCCAACACAAAAGGACGGCATGCCACAGGGGTCAAGATTTGGCTCAAGAAGCAACGGATGCGGGCGATGCAACAGGTTGGTGCTGAGCGAGCGCAACAATGGAAGGCGTTGGGTGAGCGGTATGCGTCATGCTTGGCGACGACTACTGCTTGATTGCTCCGGCTTTGGCCTGCTTGACAGTGCTTGTACGAGTATCAGCGTTTCTTGTGAGACATCGCACCAGAGTAGAACCAGATAGATGAATCACTTGTAGTTAAATCAATGCCAAGGAGTTCATCAGTCTATTCATGCTAGCGCTATTCCATTCGTCACCAGGTCATCGTATCCTTCTACGCCGCTGTTTTTCGAGCGCCGTCTTTACGTTGTCGAGCACCGTGCTGCGTCTCCGACTCTGATGTCGCTGCCTGGGTCGACGTCAGCTTGCCAAGCTCGCGCACGCCAGCAGAAGAGGTGTTACTCATGAGAGAATCGACCGAGGAAACACTGCTGCGCCGTTGCTTGCTGCCGCCGCTAAGCGCCTGCTTCCCCGCACCTTTTGTCGCCGATACCTCGTCGCGTGTGGGTCCGCTCTTCTTGCGCACCAAGGTCGAGACGCCTTCGCGTGTCTTGGAGACGAGCTCGCCTGTACGTTCTTGAACTTCGCCGGCGCGGAAGATCCAGAGGAGGAGGTCGCAAGATAGAAGGAGGACGGTGGGCGCGATCACGGCGATGGCGAGAAAGAGACAGGTTCGGGAGATCCAGAGTTCGGTCTTGTGAAAGGTGGTCAGGTTACTCTGCAGGATGCTGTTGACTGCTCTGAGATAGTCCATGGCTGCTGGCTGAATGCTTGTGAGGTTGTGATGATTGAGGGTGTTGGCCCGAGTGGTTCAACCGTCATAATGCTCTGTATGTCCTCCTCGAGACTCAAGATTAGATAGATCAGAACCAGTCACCATCGTCATTCATTTGTTCATTAAGACTAGACTAGACTACTAAACTCAACCTTCTCTACTTGACAAACGCTTCTACCACGGCATTGAATTCGTCAGGATTGTCAAGATAGCAGTGATGGCCGGCATCACTGATTTGCTTCACCTCGATGTCTCCGCCTTTACTGTTGGCAATGCGCGCCGCTTCTCTGCCACCCTTCTCATCCATCCAGTCTCGATCACCATAGAGCATGAGTACGGGCATGGATGTCGGCAACACTTGCATCAGTGGACTGCGCGCATACGCACCAGGCGCAAGCAAATACGCAAGCGCATACTCGCCTGATCCCTTCTGCTTGAAAATCTCATAGGCATAGTTGTGAAGCAACGTTTGTTGCTCGCTCGAGATGTGTGCAAAGCGTCGACCTGTCCAGCCAGACACGAGTTTGGGTCCAAGCGGACCGGCCCAGCGGACAAACAGAAAGGGTGAAAAGTTGGCATCCCAGAGCGTCGTCACCCATCTCGGCAGCGGTTGCTTTGACGTCTCCTTTTCAATCGGCTGAAACTCGTTCGCCAGCTTCGTATCCGGTGCATCTGTATTCAGGACCGGGCCAGGCTCCGTCTTTTCGTAGGGATTCTTGGGCACGCCGACGGGTGAGACAAGCACAAGCTTCTCAACGCGCTCGGGATACTTGTTGGCATACCGCACAGCGAGATAGCCGCCGAGACTATGCGCCACGAGTGTCATCTTTTCCAATTTGCGCGCCGCACGCCATTCCTCAAGACTATCGAGAAAGAAGGACTCTGCCTCGTGAATCTTGGCCTGTGCTTCTTTTGCTTGCACACGGAAAGGCGGCCGTGAAGAAAGACCCATGCCAAGCCAGTCGAGTGCAAAGAAATCATAGCGATTCACAAGTGACCGTGTCAGACCTTCAAAGTTTGAGCTGTAGAAGCCCAAGCCGGCACCATAGCCATGCAGCATGACAATATTACTATCCCGTACAGCACTCGCAGGCGCCTGTGTCGGGCGAATATGGATTTCATTGAGGAATCGATTCTTGCCAGAGAGCTGGAAAAATTGCTGCGAGGCGGTGCGATGGTCGGGTGTGGCAAAGAAGGCGGTCGTGCCGAGGATCTGCTGCTGGACGGCAAGCGGCGACTGCGATGTCGTGGCCCACCATTGTGAGATGGATGCGCCGTAAGGTAGAGGGAAGCGCGCTGGTGGCGGAGCGGTTGCCATGGTAATAGATGAGCTTTTGGTTGAGTGTCCCTGGAGGTAAGCATCTCTTTATGTTTGTAATTGCATCGGCATGCGCACTTACCGACGGCGCATAAAAATGATGACTAAAGGCCGACAGGCGACAGCGTTTAACCCATCCAATGCATCAGTCGTGGAGGTCCGATGAAGACTTGCACGAGATCCAGGCTTTCTACCAAGACTTGATACGAATCATTGGACAGCAACTTGTCGTAGATGCAGTAGTGGGAGCTCAAAAAAGAACAAAAATGCAAAAAAGAGAGCGTTTACTCCCAACGAGGGGCTTGAACCCTCAGCCTTTCGATTAAGAGTCGAATGCTCTACCAATTGAGCTAGCCGGGACACTTTGGCAACCCACCGGATTGGTTAATCATGATCTTAAAAATTGCGACTTTTCTCGCGGAATTCATCCCTATCCCGTAGTGCCTTGGACTATGGTCCTGGTTGTAGCTATGTTTTGGCATTAATTTTGGCATTAAAAAAAAGCGTATAATGTATCGTCGGTGTCATCGCAGACTTGACGATGTCTGAAAAGGCTCTTTCTGGCTATGAAATTGACGCGACAGGCCTTCAGGTCTACGGAGATTGTAGAACTTCCAATTCTCTCCATATTCGCAGCAACCGCGACGTTGTCAGGTGTTTCGTACAGGCCAAGCTAGCAAGTCTACAATCGCTGCCTTTCTCTCAGCAGCGGTCCAGTCGAAGAATCGCAACCAAACACGTGCTGAATGTTGGAGTGCTCGGTTTCTCAAGCAGATCTCAAGTATCTGGTTCAGTGCTCTCGCTTGCTGCAAAGTTCGGCCTAAAGGCCTTCTTGACGGTGCCAAAAGCGAGCTTGATTTTTGGCTTGTCAAGTGAAAGTGTAGTCCGACTCTCTGACTGAACACTTGCTGAAAGCATTGAGGACGGCTCAATCGCAGGCTGAGCGACAGGTGTCTGATTGTACTGTTCTTCATACTCGTCCAGTGCCCGACTCAGCTGGGGATCCATCTCATCGTCATGAGCAGGAAACTGCGTATCTGTATAGGCCGCTGATGGGATTGCATACGCAGACTCGCCTTGCTCACTATCATTAAGGGCCCCATCTTCTTCTTCAGATGGCTCTTGAATTTCCCCTGCAAGCACCTCCACGCCTGGCTCGGCGGCGTCAACCAGCGCTTGGAAGTCAGATTCAAGTCGATCGATGATCCCGTCGCTGAAATACGCTCGGTCGCGCCACAATGATAAAAGCTGCAGGATCAATTTGCAAAAGTTGTCTCGTCTGATGCGCAAGTTGATTTGTATCGCCGCCTGGGCCAGGCTTGGAATGATGCGCGTCAGGGCATGCTCAAATGCCGCACGATAGGATGTCAGATTAACAATTGGTAGAGACGTGTTGTGTAGAATATCAGAGATGGACCAGAGTCGTGCCATAAGCACCTTCCAGCTCAAGTCGGGTTGAAAGCTCGAGGTGTAAATGTCGACAATCTCTGGGACATGATTTGGATGAGAGACGGCAAAAAGCGTAAGTGCGGCTATAGATCGCCTCTCTCCATTGATGGTTCGCAGCAAGTGATACACACGCATACGTGCGTCGACAGATAAGAGGCACCTTTCGTCACTCGCTGTAATCTTGCCCAAACTCTCCATTGTGCACTGATCATCTTCTGGATCTTGATAAGCGCTAGGTGGGAACCAAAGCGTGTTGTCGTCAAAGAGGTAGTTTGGGCGCGTCAACCTCGACTGGCCCTGTTGAGCGAGACATAGGCGATACCGAAAGTAGATGGCATCAGAAGACGTTGTCGAAAAGAGGAAAGCGTAATCTGAATTGTCGTATTGTCGTTGACGTACAAGCGCTTCCATTGCAGGACCGTGCTGGACAATACCTTCAATCAAATTGTGTATGCGCTTCAGCATAGCAAGCGAAGGCCGTGCGACATGCACCTCGAGGGCCGGCCCCGATCGGGCAGCGGCCATTGACATTGACGGTGGTGCGACTCGAGCCAAGTTGACTTGCTTTGGCCGCGCATTGAATGGATGTTCTGGTCTCAATTGCGGTGTAGTCTGAATCCAGCAACCACCGCCGAGATAGGTGCCCTGGACGCCTGCTTTCGCCAAGTCTGCGTCGGTGCGACTATTGAAGGTGATGGTTGCTGATCCGTGGCCCATGCGCATATCTTTAACACCAGCATAAGGAGTAAATAGCTCAACAAGTGCTGATTGACGCATCTCGTCCGGGAGACAATAAAGCTTCACCGTTGGCACATACTTTTCAGAGGCACCTTCGTTCAAGTCAATTGCCGGCTTGCGCTTCTTACTCATCGTCTTGAGCTCATCAAGATATGAAGCGCCAGATCTTTGCCGCTGTCGCCGTCGCGCGCGCTCCTCATTGGCTTCCATCTCGGCATCCAAAAACGCTGCAGCTGCAGGTCTCTTGCACGGTGGCACTTCATGCTCAACCGGACCATACTCCTGCTGAAACTCTTCGAGCACGGCCTGTCTCGCCTCTTCTTCCGCATCGGCCTGCCGCTGAGCCGCCTCTCGGGCTTTGTCGAAGACCGTTTTGCGCGCGGCTGGCGTGTCAAATGCGGCCACTTTGACGGCATCAATTGGTACCGAATCGTCTGCAGACATATCGAAGGAACGACGCGATCTAGATACACGATTAGGCCATGGTGAAGTTGAGGTGCGACACGAACAGATTGCTTAAGGCAGTTGTCACGAGTCATACATGTCTATCTCTCGCGCAACGATCAAAAGTCGCACGGGTCAGCGGCCATCATCCACACTCGTGGTCGTGTCTGCTGCTCGAGCTCAGTGTATACGTAGAACAAGCAGAGTGTATCGACTGTCTCCACAGCTTCTCGATGATACAGGCTAAGCCAAATTAACGCATCTTTCAACGATGTCGATCTGCTTCTGCTCGTATGGCGGGTTATGCAAGTGCACCCGCATGCGCAGGCGCCAGAGATGCCGCAGCGCCGTCGCCCTTTATCGGCCCGAAGAAAAAAGGGGGCGACCTACGTGGCTGAGGTAAAAAGCTTCGGGTTGCTCCACACGCGCGCTGGGTGCAGTGTGTGCCTTCTGTTGCAATTGTGCAGATTGTATAAGAAGTCCTTGCGGTCCAGCTTTAGAGTCCAGAGCATATCAGCATGACCGTCAACGGCATTCTCACCTCAAATGGCAAGGACAGCAAGATTCCTTGGTGGAAGGAGGCTGTCGTCTACCAGATCTACCCATCGTCCTTCAAAGATTCGAATGGCGATGGCATGGGTGACATCAAGGGAATCACCTCCAAGCTAGACTACCTCAAAGAGCTTGGTGTGGATGTTATTTGGATTTGTCCATTCTACGACTCGCCTCAGCACGACATGGGCTACGACATTTCCGACTACCAGGCTGTGTATCCACCGTACGGTACTGTTGCAGATGTAGAGGAGTGCATCCAGGAGTGTCACAAGCGCGGTATCCGATTCGTTCAAGATCTCGTCATCAACCACTCATCGGACGAGCACCGCTACTTCAAGGAGAGTCGCTCATCAAAGACGAACCCGAAGCGCGACTGGTACATTTGGCGTCCGGCAAAGTACGTGGATGGCAAGCGTTGTCCGCCCAACAACTGGAAGGCGCACTTTGGTGGCTCTGTCTGGGAGTGGGACGAGCTGACTGAGGAATACTATCTCCACTACTTCTGTATCGAGCAGCCCGACTTCAACTGGGAGAATCCGGAAGTCCGCGAGGCGCTTTACAACGAGGCGATCCGCTTCTGGCTCGATAAGGGCTGCGACGGATTCAGAATCGATACCGTCAACATGTACTCCAAGCACACCGACTTTCCAGATGCAGAGAACAAGCAGGATGACGAAGATGGAGACTCTTTGGTGCTTGCAAAAGAATACTACTCAAATGGGCCAAGACTGCATGAGTATCTGCGCGAAATGAATGAGCAGGTTTTTGCCAAGTACGACTGCTTCACGGTCGGCGAGTGTCCAGCGGTTGAGTCGGTTGAGCAGATTCTTTCCTTTGTCGGCGCATCGGAACGCAAGCTCGACACTGTATTTGAGTTTGCATTGTGCTCGATTGATGCGTCAGAGCCTCCTTTCCACAAGATGCCCAAGCCCTGGAAGCTCAGCGAGCTCAAGACCATTGTTGCACGATCACAGTCTTTCATCGACGGTACCGACGGCTGGATCACCAACTTTTTGGAAAACCACGATCAAGCCCGTGCCGTTACGCGTTACGGCTCTGACGCGCCCGAGTTCCGCACCGTCAGCGCCAAGATGCTTGCCCTCTTTCAAATGTCGCTTTCAGGCACCAACTTTATTCATCAAGGTGGCGAGATTGGCATGTTCAATGCGCCGCGCTCATGGCCTATCGAAGAGTACAAGGATGTCGACTCGATCAATTTTTACGCAGACGAAAAGGCAAGCGTACGCCACAAGCGTGACCCGAAACACATGGATCGTGTACTCGACGCCCTGCGCCATACGTCGCGTGACCATGGACGACTGCCCATGCAGTGGGATGCGTCTGAGAATGCTGGCTTTTCCACCGGCAAGCCATGGATGCGCGTGCATGATGACTATGAGTCGCTCAATGCTGAGCAGCAAGGAAAGGATCCTTCTTCCGTATTGAGCTTCTACAAGACGGTGCTCAAGCTGAGAAAGCAATACAAGAGTCTTTCGCTTGGTATCTACCATGAGCTCGGACCCGCAGATGAGAATATCATGATTTACAGCAAAGAGCACGAGGGTGAAAAGACGCTCGTTGTCCTCAACTGGAGCAAGGAGGAGCAGTCATTCACCTTTCCGGAAGGCTTCAATGGCGACAAGCTCTTGCTCGGCAACGTCGAGGACCCGCAAGATCAAGCTCTCAAGCCCTTTGAAGGGCGTATCTACCTCTGCTAAGGTTTGCTAGATCCAGCCAGCGTAGCATTTGTATCTGGTACTTGAACGGCATTCCCTGTACTCGCCTCTGCTTCACTTGTCTCTGCCGTCTCCAACTCATCCGCGTTCGACTGCCGCCGCTTCATCCGTTTCTCTGCCCGAATCTGTTTTTGCCACATGCTATAGTACTCACCCTTGCCGCCATTCTTTTCAGCAGCCTCGAGCAGTGACTCGTGCGTTCCTTGCTCAACCACGACACCATCTTTGAGGCAAAGAATGCAATCGGCACCAATGATAGTTGAAAGACGATGCGCAATCACGATACTGACACGGCCACGAGAGAGCTCATCCAAGGCAGCTTGAATCTCCCGCTCTGTTGTAGTGTCCAGGGCACTCGTTGCCTCGTCCAGTAGAATGATGCGCGGGTTCTTGAGAATTGTTCGAGCAATAGCGATACGCTGCTTCTCACCGCCAGAAAGTCTCAAGCCGCGTTCACCCACTTTGGAGTTGTATCCATCCGGCCAGTCAACAATCTTGTCGTGAATCTGCGCTTTGCGTGCCGCTTCGTACACCTCTTCATCAGTGGCATCAAGCTTGGCGTAGCGAATGTTGAACATGATGGTGTCATTGAAAAGCACGGTATCTTGTGGAACAACGCCTATCTGTTCCCGCAGAGACTGAATCTTGACATCGCGAATATCTTGGCCATCAATCATAATGCGTCCTTCTTGAATGTCGTAGAAGCGGAAGAGCGTGCGCAAGATCGTCGTCTTGCCTGCGCCAGATTCACCAACGAGGGCCAACACGCCAGGCTTTGCCGTAAAGGAAAGACCACGCAGAGCCGGCTTGCGTGCATCATAGGCGAAATGAACATTATCAAACACGACTTCGCCCCTTGTCAGCGCGATTGGCTTGGCATCGGGTTTGTCTTGGATACTAGCGCCTTGCGTGAAGAGCTCCAGCATGCGCTCAGCGTTCACCAAATTCGACTGCAGACTCCGGTAGAGCGTTCCGAAAAAGTTAAGCGGACCCTGGAGTTGAGCCATATAGGTCAAGAGTGCCACAAAGCTGCCGATAGTTGCTCTGCCATACGTGACACGATATGCACTAAGCAAGCACGTGGCAAGCAATCCAAGGGCAAAGATGAGGTTTTGCGTAACATTCATGACATTTAGCGAGCCGAGCACCTTCCACTCCGCTGCTTGATAGGTCTTGACGGCCTCCTCATAGCGATTGAACTCCCAGGCTTCGGCATTAAAGTACTTGACGGTTTCATAATTTGTGATACTGTCTGCCTTGACGGCATACTCTTCGCGAGACTTGTTGACCATGTCTCTGCGGATCCCTGTGCGCCACTCGGTAATCTTGACTGTGGCATAGAGATACGTTACTGTCATCATCGCAACAATAAGCGCAAAGTAGGCGTCAAATTGGATGAAAAAGTAAATAATGGCGACAAAGAGATCGACAATGACGGGCAGAACGTTGAATGCGAGCTGTTCCAGGAAACCGTTGATGGCACTGCCCTTGTCGAGCGCGCTCAACACCTCGCCCGTCTTTTTAGCAATGTGAAAGTCCAGGCTCAGCGAATGCACATGCTGGAAAGAGCTGACGGCAAGCGAGCGATAGGTGTATTGGCCAACAGGAATCCACAGGTACGAGCGCAATGCACCGACAACGCCCATATTGCCTTGCAAGAATCGATAGAGGACATACAGTAGTACCATGGCCCAAATATGCGTGGTCGTTGCCGGTACATCTCCAGATAGTTCATCCGCCACGACACCGAGTTGCCTTGGTACTAGCACATTGAGGACTCGTGCAACCAGTAGGAGCAAGCCGCAAAAGACAATGATGGCCTGCAGCTTGAAATTACCCTTGGGCCAGAGATGTGGGAAGAAGACTGTAAACTTTTTCAAGTAAAGAAGCCATCCTTCGTCCTGTTGCGCCTTGCTCGGAACGGCCGAGTCACCGTGATTGGGCGCGTTATGATTGATGGGTCGCGGATTGCTGTAGTTCTTGACAGGGCTCTGTAGCAAAGGTTCCTCCTCCGCCTTGACAGGTCCCGCCGTCAAACCAGCTGCAATGAGCAAGATGCCGATACGTGTGCACTGCGTCACAAGCGCCGCTGTGCCCCATACAGTCAAGTTGTGGAATCGGAACATTGCCAGCAAAGCAGCCTCCATCAGCGTCGCAATGATTAAAAGGCCGCGCACCGGTGCAGACGACAAGGTTGGAGGTTTATCGACGAAATTGACGAGAATCACGCCGTAGATGAAGATTGACGTGACGAGGTAAAGAAGCAAATCATCTTGCGCGAACCAGCCATGTCCTCGCTTAATTAAGGCATGGCTGATGATATTGGCGACGTCTAGAATGAAGCTCAGGATGACGCAGATGAGCAAGATTTGGATGGCTCGTGTGCGTCCGTCTGCTTGTCGCTTTGCTTGGTGCGCTTGAGGGAATAGACAGGGCGCGGTCAGATACCACAGGAGCAGAACAGCTGGCGACGCATAGTGCAGGGCCGCAATGGCATCTTTGCTGTCCATCTGCTTGGCCGTACGCGCGCTCTACTATGTCTGATGGTTGCGCAGTGCTTACCTAGGTACTCAAAATGGGTTGGTCGCGCCGCGCAATCGCCTGAACGCTCAGATGGGAAAACCAGTCAAGGCTACAAGTCGTGAAAGAGGAAAAGCATTAGATACTTGTAGAGAAGAAGAGAAACAATGAGAACGCTAAGTGGCTGGTCGAATAAGACGAAAGGACCTGCGAATACGATCGAATTCATGCAAACACGGCCTTGTATTCGGTGTACTGGGAGGTGACACACTTGCCGACAGGGTTCAGGCTAGAGTCCTTGTGATACGCTTGATTGGGGCTGCAGCTGAGAGACGAGCAAGAGAAGGTCACACAATCAGTGCCGGCTACACCTTGGATCGGCGATCCAACAGGCCCAAAGGTCGTCGCAACGTTGAAGCCATCGATGACACTCAAATCATACCAGAGTGTTCCTTGAGATTCAGTGGCAAACTCGACAAGGGTGACACCATTGACGCCTGTGTTTCGGGTACATGCCATGTGTCCATCACAATCGCCTGTTTGACATTTCAAACCATCGTCTCCATTCGCGACACACCCCTCGCGAGCCCAAATACGTCCGCCGCTCAACGAGGCACTCAAGGGAATCGAGATTCGCTTGGAATCACCAGAGCTCAGAAGAAAGCCAGCGTCTCCTTTGCTTGGCTGGTCGACCGAGGCTGAGTTTACACCAAAGGCTACCCAGATTGGTCGGCCGACGTTGTTGAGGACCGTGATGCCGATGTCTTTCGAGTTGCCTCCAGTAGAGGCATATTTCGGCTTGTCCCCAGAAGGAGGAGGAGGAAGTGTAGCAGGCTCTGGCTTGATTGTCTCTTGAGGCTCAGGAGAAGGGACCTGTGATGAAGCGGGGACTTTAGACTTGGACTTTCCTTCAGAATCAG
Organism: Protomyces inundatus; assembly: GCA_003717165.1. NCBI lineage: Eukaryota > Fungi > Ascomycota > Taphrinomycetes > Taphrinales > Protomycetaceae > Protomyces > Protomyces inundatus. Next base: position 16,504 of record QXDR01000343.1, on the reverse strand, counting down.
GCTCAGACACGGGTGCAGGTGAATATGGGTTGACAGGCTGCGAATGCTGTAGAGACGTGTCGACTGGTACGGCGACGACTCGCTTACCAGTTAGAACCAGCTCTAGGTTGCCGTTTGGAAGCTCAGTACCCTTGACTGTGCCGAGATAAGACGCTTGTGCAGAATGACTGTTGAGAGCAAGTCCACAAAGGACTGCGAAACGAGTGAATTGCATTCTAGTGAGTGTTTGACAAACGTGAGGATGGAATCGGAAGACAGGCGAGCGGCCATTTATAAGGAGTGGATCTCTTTGCGTTCAGGGGTTCGCGGACAGTCGCGTAGCTCATTTCATCCTTGTTTGTTGAGGAGCACTCGGAGATCTTTGTGTTGACTGAAACAGCGATGCTGCTAAGCCTTCCATCCCGGAGATGCCAGTCTGACAGAGAGCAGCCTGACAGAGAGCTGTAGCCGCAGGATAATGACTGCTAGCTATAGATAGGTATTGGAGTCTCCGTACCACTAAATCATCCCTGAAAAAGCGCGTCTGGGCACTGAACATGATGTACACAGTTGAATCTCCCAAAGACGCATTCGTATATGCTTACGTGTACGTCTGCTGGGAAATGCACATGCTCACGCTGAGTAATGGTTTCCTAAATCACTCACTTGACATCGCCCTTGCCCGTAATATCTTCACAAGCAGTCTCCTTCAGCCCATGCGCTGAGGAAGTACAGAGAGATGTTTGTAGGAGCGACACCTGAGGTCCGTTCATCGATGTCGTCCACAAGCTGCCGACACTCATGTCGTGATTCCAAAGTTCAGATGGCACACAAAACCCCGGCGCGCACCTGGCCATACAAGTATCATTCAGAACCAAATTTCATCTTGCTATATATGTACGGCAGTTCTATGCTTGCGGGCAGAATTCAACGATGTAGTTTTGTGCAAGGTCGCAACCAATGCAGGGGTTCTTCTGTGACCATGGTTGGTAGGCCATATCATCTGAGCAGTCCTTTGTCGTGCATGTGTATGTCTTGCAAGTCGTTCCAGCGACAGTGCGGATGCGCATGGGCAAGTTGAAGCCGCTGATCAAACTGATGTTGTAGAAGATCAACGACATGGCAGACCAGCTGAACTCGGCAAGGGTGACGCCAGGTACACCAGTTGCGTGAAGGCATTTGTCGCCGCCGCAGTCACCGACGGCGCAGTTCTTGCCAGAGGCATCGCAGCCAGTGCGGCCAAAGACGCGGGCAGCATTGATCTTGTCAGGGATAGTGACAGTGCGCTCGGCACCAGGCGCGAGGGCGAAACCAGAGTCGGCGTAGGCAATGTGGACGGGTGAGTTGACATCGTTGCCGACAGCAGGCCAGACGGCTTGACTGCAAGAGTTGATGATTCGGATTGTATAAGACTTGTCACCCGAGTCCTGTGCCGGCGCGGCGTCAGCGAAGGAGAGGGCCAAGGCACCAGTCAAGAGAGTTGAGAATTGCATTGCTGAAGAGCAGAAAGTGACTAGGATGAAGTCGTGTGAGGGTGCCTTGATGATCGAGGGGTGTCTGAAGAGACGGTGGTGAGTAAGCGCAAGAAGCTTAAACTCGGAGTGATGTGGAGGATAGGAATAGTATAGAGCGGTCGTGCTCTTCCTTTAAGTAAAGCTCATCTTTTTCTTGGGTCTCCCTTGCACACATCCTTCTCTGTCGTTCTCGAGCTCGTTCATTCTTTTCTTGGTTCGGTGTAATTTCGCTGTGCAGCAGGTTTCAGGTGTGCGAGTCGGTGCGAGCGCGCAAACCTGTCAAAAGAGATTGGCCGGAGTGGCGTTTTTAAATTGCTCGGCAGGGACGCGCCTTAAATGCATTAATGGGGCCGCACCAGGAGCCCGCCCAACGCAGTGGAAATTTGCCGTGAATGGCCGTTGAAAGCAGGCCCACCAGGCCGAATGTACCGAGAGTAGATTGCTGTCAGATCTGTCGAGTCCGGGTCGAATTGTCGACGGAACTCGATGTCTTGCTCCTTCTCTAGTTCAACTAGTTGAATCCTGTCCGGCTTGGTTCAGATCAGGTATCGGGCTGGATCCCATCGCAGCTGTCGAACAGCTCGACACTACAATGAAGATTCGGAAAGCGTCGATTGACACCAGCTTCGAGACACCAAATCGTTCACAAGTGCTGATGTGACAAGTGATGTCGCCTAGCATTCACGATCGCACGAGACAAAGATCAGTTTCGAGTCTGTCAACCCTTGCGTTTCGACAGTCACGTTCGAGGTTTGACGATGTCAGGCTTACCGTTGTAAAGAGCCTTGCGTGACGCAGAAAATGCTCCATAAGCTTCGACTGCAGACATCGACATCGACGCGCGATGCGAATCCACGCGTGCTGCAAATTTCATGTTCATCTCGGACCTTCACTCGGTGCTCTCTTGAAATAGCAGTGTACAGGCAGTCGTTCACGCAAAAGACGTCAGAGCTCGATGACTCTGTGGCATATACATGGCAGCGCTGCCGGACGTCCGAGCTTGTGCTGCTAATTGAAGAAATTGCCCGAGTTCATACAAGCTGCAGCATGAGCCCCTGGCGTGATGCACGCTGCCGTCATATTCAAGCAAGGTGTACTCAGTGGAGTCAGTGCAACTGGCTCACTTTGCTGGTCAGGAATCTCACGATCCGGCTCCTTGAGGTGAGAAGGTTTGTTCCGGTTGCAGCAGCTGCTTGGCACCTAGCACAGGCTAGCAGTGTGCCAGTGGCTAGTAGCTACTAGCTAGCACAGTGCAACAGCAGGCAGTGGGCAATGAACCGGGCAAGCCGCAGGAGCGAGATGCACGTTGCACGTTGCAACCAATCTCCGGGTCAGCCCGTGGTACCGTGTCTTGTTCGCGCTCGGCCCATAACCGGCGAAGCAACGGCTCCAGGGCAGTTGGGTTTCGGCTAAAACTCAACTCGCAACGGCAACCTTCCACTTTCGATTTCGAGCTTGCGAGCTCATGATCACGCTGCACCAGCTAGCTAGAACTCTACCTTTAGCTTCAGGGCTTCTGTGATCGATGCCTGTGACATGTGCTGCTGCTGATGTGTACGACGCTACGAGGAGCCTCAGCCATATTGCCTCGGTGAGTCGATGCTGGCCGTCAGGGTCCTGACTTTTGGCGCTGCTAAGCAATCTGCAGCTGCTCATCTTGAAACGCACACGAATTGCTGCGCAAGTCTCGTCCACAGAGTCCTGGACGTGTGCTATCTGATTGCCAGCTGGTACTGCTCTAATCATTGTAGCGAACACGCTGCAGAGGGCAGTCATTGCAGTCAGCTGAAGAGTGTATGTTCGGCGGACTAGCTCACTGCATCGTGTGCTTCGGCCGCGAACTCCCACCGCAGCTTGGTCGACAGTGCGCGATTGCCCTGATCTATGCTATGATTAGGCCACGGGCTTTGTCAATCGCGACATAGTTTTAAAATTATTGCTACAGTCGCCTCCACGAGTATATGCAGCTGCGAGCTGCGAGCTGCGAAACACAAGTGGTGTACCGCTGCAACCGCTCAGCGTTCGGAATCTTTTGCGCCAAGACTCAGCAGGTGCTAATCGAATTCTGCATAACGGTCGAGATAATTGCGGTCTTTCGCTTGGCAATTATGCTGTGCAGACGCATCAACAACAGATCGCGCGTTCAGCTAGTCTTGGCACAGCGATGAAGCCTTCTACGAACCACGCCTATCTTGGTTTCTTGGCTTTATAGCCTTTTCAAGTGACATCGCTTGCGGTGAATTCCTTGAGCTTGATTTACTAGGCAGAGCCAGGTCCCTGCCGGCCTTGCACGATAGCGCCAATTTTGAGCACATCCGCCAGCACACCCATCGCCGTCACGTCGCCACCGGCGCCCGCTCCTTGAACAATCAAAGGGTTACCCTCGAGACCGCCATAGCGTTCTGTGTAGAAGGCAACGACATTGTCACTTCCCTGGAGACCAGCAAACGCAGAGGTTTTCGGGAATGGCTTGAGAGCGACACTGACTTGCTTTGAAGCCATGTCAATCGATCCGACAAAGCGCAAGACGCTGTCCTTCTTGGCAGCTTCTTCGCGTTGTTTGCCAAAGTCCTCGTCATGCGCTGGCAAGCCTTGCAAGAAAGCGTCGCCCGAATCGCATGAAGCAAGCGCGTCAGGGATGAGCGACTGAACTGGGAAGGATGTCGGTGATGCCACCTCGAGGCCAGAGAGACGTGAGAGGATGGTCAGCTTTCGAGCGACATCAAGACCGTTGAGATCGTCACGCGGGTCGGGTTCCGTAAAGCCAGAGTCCTTGGCCACTTGGACCACCTCGGAGAACTTGGGCAGACCCTGTGCATTGCCCTGCTTTAGATTTTCAATGGCGCTTGCAGGACTAAAGGTGTTGAATAGATAACTCAACGTGCCAGAGAAGATGCCCTCAATCTTGCAGATTGTGTCGCCCGTCTCAACAAGATCTTTGAGAGTGGACAGAATAGGAAGACCCGCACCGACGCTGCTCTCGTGGAAGCAGAGTCCTCGCCCTGCCACCTTCTTCTGTGTCGCCTGGAATACATCCAGATCGCTGCTGAAACCCTTCTTATTGGGTGTCGCAATGTGAATACCTAGGTCGAGAATCTCGCCATACCTGGATGCGATCGCCTCGCTCGATGTATTGTCGACCAGAATGACGGGCTGCTTGGACGTCTTGAGCACCGTGAGCATCTTGCCCAAGTCGGCTGATTCAGACGCTTTGTCGAGAGCCGCTTGCCAGTCATGCAATGGAATCTCCTGCAAGTCTTGTGTGTAGGCTGCCACGCTTGATCGAGCGAGGAGTACGAGCTTGTAGACATCGCCATGATGCTTGTTGTACTTGGCGAGCTGGTTCAAGAAGGCCTTGCCGACGCCGCCTGGACCAATGACTGCAACGTTGATGGACATGACTTGTGGATTGTAGATCTAGAGATGCTATGATCATGATGCTGCCTGTTTGTCGTGGTCGTCGTGAGTAGATACAATCACGACAGTCACGAATCAAGAACTTCATTAATCCGCGCCCTCGAATACTTCAAGATCGCCTCCTGATGCGCCTCTTGCTGTGCCCATGGCTTGATAGCCACCTCTTTGCCGTACTGGTCGCGAGCGAAAAAGCCAGGACCCCCGCCAAATGCTTCAGCAACAGGCACATGTGCATACGCTGCAGCGTCCGTCAAGACCCATGGGCCAAATACCTTGGCGAGTACCGTCACGATCCAAGGGAAGCCAGCCGTTTCGGCAGCGGTTGTGGAAATACCGCCGGGGAAGAGGTCGACAACGCGCAGCTTGGGTGACTCCTTGGCAAGTGCCATGAGCATGGCGTCCACGTAGAGCGAGTCTCGTCCTGCTTGTGCAAAGAAGCCATAGTCCTTGCGATGATGACGATATTCGGGATCGTCTGGTGGACAGCTAGATCCACCGCCAGGCGCACAGACGGTTGTGACGCCATGCGTCACGACATCCTTGAGCCCCCACGCGACCGAGTACCGGCCCAAGCACTGCAACGCAAAGTGCCTCTCAATGCCATCCTCCGTCGTCTCCCATTTGCCATTTGGCGGCTTACCGGCCGTCATAAAGACATGGTCGACGGTATGTTTTTCCTTGACGGAAGCGACAAAGCGCTTGACATCTCGTTGCGAAAGCAAGTCCACCCGCTCGAATGCGTGATGCCGCGCCGGTAGCTCTTCGGCCTGGTGCTTTGTGCTTGTCGTCCGAAGCTGTTCAAGCACCTGAGAACCGCGCTCGAGGCTGCGGCCCGCCACGACGACGCTGGCGCCGCGCGCTGCTAGAGTCAGGGCAACTTGTTTGCCAATGCCATTGGTGCCGCCGACCACAAGACAAGTCTTATCGGCCAAGTTGAGCTGGGCGACCTGCTGCTTGCAGGCGGCAATGAAGCGATTCGCAGGGAAGAGAGAAGACATTCGGAGTCGTTTAGGTTGGTACCTATGAAGAGTACAAAGTCGTGATGGATGGTGTCGCTAAAGTGGTTATGTCATCAACGCGCGCTCAAGCCTCAGGGCAAACGCGTCGAGGCCTTAGCGGGCTTCTCATCACTCGTCGCCTCTTCAACCTTCTCGGCCACCTTCTGGCCAGCTCCGCCAATAGCGCCATCCTTCTCAAACTGCTTGCCGATGGCACCATCCTTGCTGAAGGCACCGCCGACATCCTTCTCAAATGTCTCGCCGACATCGCCTTTGCTCGTGAATTTAGAGCCAATCTTGCCGTCGGCCTTGAAAGCCTTGGCGGCCTCGGCGACCGGGTTGTCCTTCCTGAGAATGCGGACTGTGGAAAAGGCGCGTGAGCTGGTAGGGAGAGCGAGCTTGAACATGGTAGTGATGCAGAATCGTGAAACGGCTGAAGGTCGTGAATATATACAAGTTCGATCATGACGTACATGATCTATCGTGAGGTCATCAATCTTGAAGCAAAGCGAGAACATCGAGACTAGTTCATGAGGAATGACATGGACATGCCCTTTTTGACACGCTCTTCGTCCTTTTCAGAGGCTGACTGATCCGGTTCCTCCTGCTTGGCCTTTTGAAATAGATCAAAAGGCAACTGTTGCTGCAAGGTGGCGAGCTTCATATCGAACCCGGCCAGCTTCTCATTCTTGATCGCCATGCTCGGTGTAATCGAGGCATGCTGCTTTGAACGAGGTTCCAGCACCTTGGCGAGACTGTTTTGAATCTGTTTGATGGGCATCTTGTCACCCTTGATGTCATACGAGTTGCGCTGCTTGGCACGCAGTAGAGCATGGAGTGCACTGCCTTCGGCCGAACGCTGCAAGGCTTGTTCCAAAATAGCTGCGTCTTGCGGTGTCAGATCGTATTTGCGTCGCTTCTCCTCTGGTGCCGCTGGCATGGTGGCGCCATTTGCCGGCGATGTCGGTTGACTCGCAACCGGACTAGCTGTTCTCGTCGTCGTCGACGCTGCCGAAGCCGCAGCAGCAGCTAGCGTAGCCATCGATGCCGCGGCCGCCGCTGAGGACGTCGCCTGGGTCGCTGCTCGTAGAGCTGCTTCGTCCTTCAACCTCTTCTTGACAACAGGCTCGCCATTTGTTTTGAGGCCAGCTGCCTTGAGTACTTCACGTGCCTTTTTCTTCTCCGCCGCCTGTTCTTCGATTTGAGCGCGCGTCCGCCGTTTCCTGAGTTTAGGCAAGCCGTCGCTGCCGCCCGCAATGAGCGGCGTAGCAATCGCTGCAACGCCACAAGCACCGAGTTTGCGCTTGCGGTCAGGAAGTTCGCCATATTCGGCAATGCCAAGCCCTGTATAGCCAAGCATGTATTCACGACGACGACGAGCGATGCGTTCGTCCGGCGATTCAACGATATGCCGCACAAGTCGCTCAATCTTGCGCTGCATGTGAAGTTGGTAGAGAAAACCCTTGCCTTGCTTGAAGCCCTCGAGCTCTTCTGCCCAAGCGCCACGTTCTTTGCAGGCCAAAATCTCATGAGCGGCAACTGAAATAAGGTACATGCTGTTTTCTGGCCAACAGCAAAGACGCATCGTCTCGAGAATCCGGTCATGGTCTGGCTCGTATGCAGCCTTGGCTTCATGAAGACAGCCCACCACGGGCGTCTTGTAGCGTGACAGGGCCCAGGAGATGGCATCCCAGTCGAGAAAGCGAATCTTGCGTGAGATGTAAATGACGAGCAGGTCATGCGGTGAAAAGGGATCGGTGCGCGAGGTGCGGCCCATTGCTTCGATAGTGTCCGTCTGTGCCGGACGTGGCGTCGGACGGTCTTCCTCTTTGCGAAGACGGCGCTCGGCACCTGTCGGAAGACTGTTGGCCAACAAAAGGTCCGCTGTGAGCTTTTCTGGTCCAAACACTGGCATGCCGAGAGCCTCTTCTTCTGCTGTCGGAGGACGGAGAGCCGGCCCTATATAGACACCGTCGAATCTGCGTTTGCGACCGCCAGGCAGTTCACCCATCACTTCATCTGCATCCTCGGGACGCGTAACGGGCACCACTTTGAGGAAGCGTCGTCCTTGATCATCCACCTGGACTTCGAGCTCTGGCGGTGTCTCGACATCATCTGGTAAGAGCTGCTTTGCATGGACCTCTTGCTCACAAAACCACGCCAACAACGCGCCACTCCCTTCGTCCAACCCAGCAGAATCTTTCTCCAACTTCTCTGGAGAAAGCGTCAAGAGGTGTCGCGAGAGAAGCCAAATGGGATGCATGAACATCTGTTGCGGCTGCAAGGAGGATGACTTGGCCAACGCGCGCGCGGCCTCGCCTGTTGGCATAGGCCGCATCTGTAAACGGCCGGCCTTCTCGGCCGCATTCACCAGCTGCACAGTCAGATCAACCAATGTCGGGAATGGCCGTAGTCGATCGGCGCAGGTGCGCAATCGGGCATTCAGCGCATTGACAGTGATGCTAAAATAATTGGCAATTGCAAGTCGCGAGATGCTATGACAGGAATGTGTTAGCTGTACATCCCATGCGCACATAAGCAAGAACTTACCGAGAGGAAAAGTGGCGACAGGCGACGTCGATGGCGAGATAGTCGGCCACGCCCACAGAGGAGCCTGGCATGATTTAAGCCGTGAAACACGCGCTGCGTTCAAATGGCGTCAGTTGTCGATCGCGAGATGGGATGGCAGCGTTGTTCGATGTCTGCAATAGCAAGAAGATGATCAATAAGTTAGGCAGGTCGACGATTGGTGTTGTTGTAGAGGATTCTTCCTCGCCATATCCCTCTCTCTTCCCTTGCTAGTTCTCATTTCTGTTTCTTGTTCTATTCCGCTTCCCCCGATTGCCGAATTCAGGCACAGATAAATAGATGAGAACAAGACAGTCACATTCGGAACATTCATTCTGTAAAGAAGAAGTCAACTTGGGATGAAATGTATAGGAAAAGCAGTTTGACGGTCTTGACATGGGGTTTAAATCAGTTCGGCGAGACAAGTTGTGAATTAAGTGTATAGGTTATACTAGTTCGGTTCGCTTTCAACGTGTCCCGGCTAGCTCAATTGGTAGAGCATTCGACTCTTAATCGAAAGGCTGAGGGTTCAAGCCCCTCGTTGGGAGTAAACGCTCTCTTTTTGCATTTTTGATCTTTGCCTCCAATACACTCTTCACAACCCCGACATTGCATGCGCAACGGGGTTAGGACTATTGATTGATGGATTTGCTTGCTGAGCTTGCCAAGCACAAAGCTGACTTTGAGCGCAAGCGCTCGGCCGGAACATTCCTACCAGCCAGTGCTATTGAAGGACGGCAGCCAAAGAAGCGAGCACTCTGGCAGGATGAACACATTGCCAAGAAGAAGATCTCTCAAAGCCATACTTCCTCAACTGCAGAAGGGGCTCTTCTCGCTGAGCTACAAGAGCAAGAAGACTTCAGTCGTTCTAAAAGAGCACTTGAGCTGAAAGCTGCCAAATATGAACAAATGCGCAGAAAGGGCACGGACATGCTGCTGACAAAGCGCGAAGCTGAAAATCTCATGGTTGATTTTGATCGCAAGTACTTTGAAGGTCATTCTGAAGAGGCTCATGTCTCGAGTCAAGATCAAGATTTGGAGGATCCGATGATCGAGATTATTGACGAGTTTGGCAGAACGCGGACCGTTCGTCAGTCCGAGACGCTCGCCCACGCTCAAGAAGAGACATACAGGGCAAAACCCGAAGCACCTGCCAACCTTATCTATGGCGCTCATATGCAGCACTTTGACGTCGACAGCAAGCGTAAAGACGAAATCTGGGAAGAAGCAAAGCGGGACACGGGTGAGACGCACTACGACCCCGACTGGGAAATTCGGACAAAGGGCACAGGCTATATCAATCTTGGTACAGGTGAAGAGCGCAAGGAGCGTATGCAGGATCTTGCGGACTTGCGTGATGAGACTGTCGCAGTGCGTGATGTCCCACCTGCCAAATTAAAACGACAACAGGAATTGGAGGCAAGACGGATCAAGATTCAAAAAGCAAAGGCAAAGAAAGCAGCACAGTAGCTGTGTGCTCAGAAGGAATTCTCTGGAGGAGGTCTCACCAATGATAGCTGCGCCACGGCGCTGCTGGCGTCATTGAAAATCTCGACAACCGGATGACTGCTTCTCAAGATGATTGCAGTCCAATCAGCGAACCAGCATGTCGAGGCAGCGAGCCGAAGACGCCAATACGCCCACATTTATTCATCGCCGCTCAAAGGGTTCCTGACTATCTCGCCGATGGAGGAGCTGTTTGGTTCAGATACACAATGCGCCATTCGGCTAAATTGTGGCGTGCTCAAACGCCATGCCGAACCAAAATCACCACTTCAAGCGCACCGACGATACGCACTTCGGTATAAAGCAAGGAATCTCCGCACGCACAAATGATCAGCAAAAACTATGTCCGCGAGTCTTCATGATGCCAGCCTCGGGCTGTCAGCCAAAGTCAACGGGCCAGTCGTTGTTCCTGTCAGCCCATCTGAACACAGCGCTACCTCGACAGCAGGCTCCCTCTACGGTCCAATCAAGTCTCACGAAGGCTACCACCGATTCGATCCTCGAGCGGTATGGAGTTCACAAGAGGAAAATCGTCTTCGTTGGAAGATTGACCTACGCATTTGCAGCGTCGCTTGCTTGCTATTTTGGTGCTTGCAACTAGATCGGGGAAACATCAGACAAGGTTGCTCAGCCGCCATCATATGACACTTGCTAACGACAGCTCTGTCCGACAACTTCTTGAAGGATCTTGGACTGACGACGAATGACTACAACACTGGCATGACCATCTTCTATGCCTCCTTCATGGCTGCAGAGCTTCCGTCACAGCTCATCTCCAAAAAGCTTGGTGCAGATGTCTGGATTCCCATTCAGGTGTTTCTCTGGTCGACTGTGACTTTCACACAATATTGGCTCAACGGAAAGACATCCTTCTTTGTCACACGAGGGCTCATTGGCATGCTTGAGGGCGGCTTCATTCCCGACATGGTTCTCTACCTGAGCTTTTGGTACAAAAACAGCGAGCTGCCATCAAGACTCGCGCTATTCTGGGTCGCCAACAGCTGTGCTGATATCTCTGGAGCCTTCTTGGCGTACGGTCTTTTGCGGCTACGGGGTCACAAAGATCAGGCTGGTTGGAGGTGGCTGTTCCTGGTTGAGGGCGGTCTGACGGCCTTCATCGGCATTTTGTCCTTTTTTTGGCTCCCACCGTCGCCTACACAGACCAAAGCCCCTTGGAGACCAAAAGGCTGGTTTAGTGAGCAAGAAGAGACGATCCTCGTCACGCGGGTACTACGAGATGACCCCACCAAAGGCGACATGCACAACCGTCAAGGCTTGAGCTTTAAGCGCATCTGGCACTGTTTGTGTGACTACGACCTTTGGCCCATCTACTTTCTCGGCTTGATTCTTTACATCCCGCCTCAACCGCCTGCGGCCTATTTGACGCTCGCCTTGAAGGGCCTTGGCTTTGACACCTTTCAGACCAACTTATTGACCATTCCAAGCACTCTCTTGCATATCATTCTGCTAGTTCTCATCACATGGGTATCTGCCAAATCCAACAAGCGGGCAATCTTTGTGGTTCTCGCGCCATTGTGGTGTCTTATCTTCCTGGCAGCGCTTTACAATCAGTCCGGCGACAATGTCTCGCGATGGGTCAAATTTGCCTTGTCATCGCTCATCATTGGCTATCCTTACGTTCATGCAATCTGCGTGGCTTGGACTTGCCAGAACGCTGGATCGGGTAAGAACAAATTTTCTCACAGCATCAAGCTAACAACAGTCGGGACGCGTGCCGTAGCAAGTGCCCTCTACAACATCTTTGTCCAGGCAGGCTCCCTGGTGGCCCTCAACATTTATCGCAAGGATGACGCACCGCGTTACCCAAAAGGCAATGCGGCGCTCATGGCGATTGCCGTTGTTGCCATCTTTGCTGTGGGCGCCACGCGCTTCTACTACCAATTCCGCAACAACCAGAAGGAGCGTATTTGGCAGGCGATGACTGACGCTGAGCGAAGAGACTATTTGGTGGCCAACTCAATTTCGCGCAACGACCCGTTGGCGTCCACAGAAGATGGAGAATTTGAGATTGGTCAGGGCAAGCGTGGCTCAACGACGAGCTTGGGAGGCGTACGACTCGACCGTGGCAATAAGCGTCTCGACTTTAGATTCGTGTATTAATCATAGCAAGGTAGGGTTTATCTCAGAAAAATGGAACAATAGCGTTTACTCGTTACGAATGCAAGTTGCAAAAATCAGTCTACTATAAAGTAAGTCGGGTTTGAAGGATACGGATAATTCTATTGGCCATACTCGCCCGTGTAGTTCAGGATGGAGTCTGGCAAGAGCCAAGTTCCAGCAAACAGAGTGGCCGTCCAGAGCAGAGCGACCCAGCTTGGAATATCGCCAAGCACAGTGCGCCAAGTGTGGATTGTCTTGCGGGCAGATTCCTTCGGGCTCGCTACTCCCTTCTCGTCGTACGTGATGAGGTCCTTTCGGTTTGGGCAGGTGGGCGGGAAGACCATGTAGTGCAGTGGCACGAAAAAGGCGGCAACGAGGATGAGCCAGGCAGGAGGAGGCCAAAGAGGACGGACGATGAGACAGCCGCACATGGCTTCCCAGCCAGCTTGCTTGGAGCATTGCCAACTCGAATAACCGACCGAACCAAGCGTGAAGAGAACAATCATGACATGATACCAGAGATTGTGGTGCCAGACCATGACAAAGATACGCTTGAAGATATTGGCCCGTTGATCCTTGTACCATTCGTTGAGACCACCCTTGGCAGCGCCCGTGGCACTAAAGGCCATAACTTTACCGCCGAGCCACTTTGGAAGCACAAACGAGCGGACGATGCAGTAGGAATAGTAGGGTGCCATCCAGATGGCAGCAGCAGACTCGCGCCTTCCGAACCAGTATCCTGACGGCGAGTAGTAGAAGAACTCGGCCACCTTGCGCCAGACGTAATTGAGGAAGCAAAGCCGGATGAGGAGCCTGAGCTGATTGATGCTGACAAAGGCCACCATGCTACCACCAGAGAAGAGGACAATCGGCACCGTCACGCAAGCAAGCGTCAAGAAGACGCTGAAGATGGAAGAGACGGCGTAGATGCATCCACACAGACGCTGAAAGATGGTCATCTTGTCACAGGCCTTGCCCCAGAGACAAAAGTTGAGCTTGATGGAGGTCTGAATGGTGCCGATGATCCAGCGCGTACGCTGCTTGATGTGTCCTTCAAATGAGTCTGGCACCGTACCCCACTGCAAAGGTTCGTGGACGTAGGCACATTGCCAGCCTTTGCCAAGAAGCATGCTCGAAAAGCACACGTCTTCGGCAAGAGAGCCATAGGGAAAGCCACCAATGTCATCGAGAGCCGCACGCCGCACGCAATAGCCGGAACCAGTGCACCAGGCAACGCCAAGGGCATCTTTGAGGACTTCGGCCACGTGGACAAAGTAGTCGAGCGACTCGTAAAGAGGGTCGTCAGCCGGCGTGTTGTAGAAGAGCTGAGGTGGGCAAGACATGGCGAGTTTGGGGTTAATGAGAAGGTGTGGAATCAAAGCACGGAGCATGTCACTCGTGCACAGCATGTCTGCATCGAGTGCGGCAAAGAACTCGCCACCGCCGGCATAGGGCTCAGTCAACGAGTCGACAAAGGCAATGCCGTGGTTGAGGTTGCCAGCCTTGTAGTGGTGCGGTTGGCCAGGGATTTTGGTGCGCGAGTAGTAGTAAAGATTGGGGAACTCGCGAGCGGCAGAGGCCTCGACGGCCATACGAAGCTCGTCATTCTTGGCATCGTCAAGCACAACAATCCGGAACCGGTCGACGGGATATTCCATGAAGCAAGCTGCGCGTACCGTGTCCATGATTTGATCGACATCCTCACCGCAGGTCGTGACGAAAAAGTCGCACGTTGGCACGAGGTCGCCGACGAGACGGAGCATGGGTCGCTTTCGGTGCTTGAAGCCAGTCAACTGCCAAGTCTCCCAGAGAATGTTAGGGAAAGCGATGAGACACTCAACGGCGAGAAAGGCCCAGGACAAGGGATAGGCTTTTTGCCGATATTGCTGCGCCTGCAAGGTGGCGGTCAGGCGTGCAATAAAGTACATCCAAAACGTAGCTTGGTCGCCAATGGACAGAATAGGCGTCAGCATGTGAAAGTAGCGACGCTTCTTGCTGGACTGGAACTTGTCGTCTCGCTTGAGCAAGTACTGGATGGCATAGTCAGGCTCGTCTGGCGACTGATAAGCTGCACCGGAGGGATTGGCAGCTTCGAGGTCTTGATACTGGCTGAGATCGTACGCCGAATCAAAAAGCATGCTCTGCCGAAAGCCATCCTTGCCGGCGTACCAAATAGAGACGGGTTTTTGGTCTTGGGCGACAATCTCCTCTGGCTGATCGTGAGCAAGCGCGTCAGCCAGGTGCTTGAGCTCAGCTGGCTTGCTGACCACCTTGGAGGCGCTTGAGGCATGCTTGGCGTGTTTGGTACTGTTGACACTCCAGGTGGAAACGCGGTGAGACTTGTCCAGGGAGTAAAGCTCTATTTGCGAAGAGCGCCGGCTGTTGACGCTGTAGGTGCTGTCTCGATTGCCTCCATGAATTCTGGGAGGTGGAAGAATGAGATCTTCGTCTGTGGCAGAAGGTTCAACGCTGATGCCATACCCAGAGTGACTAGAGGGATTTGAATAGAGAGTCTAGAGTCATTAGCATAATCCTCCAGCACAGGGGTCAGCGCATACGTCCGCTGGAAAATGGGAGGCCTCGCTACTAGCGGCCGAGTCATGGTCCATCGCCTGCTGGTCTCAGCGTTGGAAGGGTGGTGCAAGCATTGCAGGCTTTATAGGAGAGGGAACCCGGCTTTGTTGCCGCCATGGAAGACTCCTGATCATCAATCAGGGGTTGTGTTGTTTTTCGTGTCGTACTCGCATACTCGCTCGTCGCTATTCTTGGCACCATGCTCGGGGCTGTGCGAGAGCGAGTCATGCCATGCCAGATACGACATGGACACGTTGACCTCCCTATCGCTCAGTACAGGGCGATAAAAGGGGGGCCCGGCCGCGTCCTTTTCCTCCAATATCCACACTCCCTATTCATCATGGCTTCTCTGTTTTTGTGCGCCCTCGTCGTCCAGGTACTTGCGGCCAGCTTTGAGTACTGCGGTAAGCAGCAGGTGATCAACGTGCTCGATTACAGGATTGAGACGAACCAGTGGAACAACAAGGACAACTTGCTCAAGCAGTGTGTGCGTGTCGACCAGGATGACAAGGCCAAGACTGTCGGTTGGCAGATTGAGTGGCAGCAAACCACCCCTTCAGAGCTGCCCAAGTCCTATCCCAATCTCGAAGCGATCAAGGGTGTCCCAGTTCGTTTGAAGGACATTGTGTTTCTCAACGCTTCGTTTGCTTGGGACTACTCGACCACGACCGGCGGCAACACCGAGGCCGACCTGACCGCTGCCGGCTTGCGCTCGAATGTGGCGATTGACATGTTTTTCGATCAGTCGGCAGACCGCTCCACTAGCACCGCCGAGGCACGTCTTGAAATCATGATTTGGACCGCCAAGCTCAGCGACACGGCACCTTTGGGCTACTGGAACACGTGGCCGGTTGTGCGCATCGAACTGTACGGTGTTGACTGGTGGGTCTACCGCGCACCGAATCAAAACAAGCAAAAAGTCATCACCTTTATTCGTGTTGGCGGCGAGCCAGTGATGAATATCGACTGGGACATCATGGTCTTTTTGCGTCAAGTCTACCGCTTTGAGGAGAAGTTTGTGCCAGATCTCTGGCTTGGCCACTTCCAGGTTGGTTCCGAGTGCTTCGTTGCGGTAAGAACGCCCTCTCGTCTTTGTCCATCTTGTTTGCATCGCATACTGACAAATAAATATAGAAAGAGCGCGTGCGATTGACCTTCACCAACATGGACATCAAGATCGGTGCCCGTGCCGATGCCGATTCGCCAAGTGAGAGCGGTGACAAGCCGATTGCCGCGCCAACTAAACCGCTCAAGCTGCCTCCTCCTGCTGACTCGTTGCGTCCATTTGCACCACCCGACATGGCAGGTATCCCCGTGCAGTACACCGCCGTGAGCCAGAACGTCACGGTGGTAGCTGATTATGGCATCCTTGTGCCAGAGCCTGATTCGCTGCATCCACCTGCCGACCTCCTAGCAGGACCGATTGTTATCAACGGTCACAAGGCTGGCAGTGATGGTTCATCGAGTGGCGCTACGCCCGTCGCGATGCTCAATGTTGGCGTGCTCTTGGTCAGTATGGTATCTGTTGGTGCCAGCTTTGTTTTCTTTTCAGCGTAATCATCCGTAGCAGTTATTCATCATCAGCAATAGACTTTCTATCTTAATTGGCACGCTTGGCTTATCCCCGTAGTAAGAGGGTGGTCGTGCACGTCGTCCGAAGATTGATTTGAAGAATCAGATGGCGTGAGCTAATCTAAAGTATTTCAAACTTCGGCAAACTCGCGCTCAAGACCTCATCAGAGAGCTCTCTGTAGACGGCACGATTGTGTCCGATACTGACGACCTGTTGGGGGTTGCTTGCAAAGTCTACGAGGACCTGTACCGGCC